>WBZZ01003128.1:277500-295000 GCA_019918135.1 Paulinella micropora | reverse complement strand
GACCATGGCTTCCGTGAGTACGTATATTGCCGGGCTGGGTGCGTACAAGTGCCAAAAGCCATGGCTTCGGTGAACATGGCTTCGGTGCCCATGACCTCGGTGACGTACAACGATTGCCGACCCCCCCTTTCCCCTTTGACAGGGTACGTTGAATTGCCGAAGGTACCAGCAATGGCTTCGGCGATCATGGCTTCGGTGACCATGGCTTCGATGAGGACGTACAAGGGCCGGGATGGGTTCCCAGGGCGGGACCCCAGGACCCCCCTTCCCCGTCGACAGGGTACGTTCAATCGCCCGAGGTACCAGCAAGTACTGCGAAAAAACAAAGAACTTAGGCATTCAAGACACTCCCCTAATGCAATATTTGCGCGAATTTCAAAATTATATCAGCATCAACATCGAGTCTGGGGCTAGCCACCCTGCAAATATGAGCTCCCAACTACTCCTAGTTCCCACAAACCATGATTTATGGGGACAGGTGCGGAAATGCGCCCGGGGGGGGGGGGGGGGATGGGGGGGGGGGGGGGTACTGAATTTCCATTTTCCCCCTTCCCCGAAACCCCCCAACCCCTACTCCCAACAGCTTTCAGCGATTATTATTATTATTATTATTATTATTATTATTATTATTATTATTATTATTATTATTGTTGTTGTTATTATTATTGTTTTATTACTATGATGATTATTATTATTACTATTACTACTACTACTACTACTACTACTACTACTATTATTATTATTATTATTATTATTATTATCATTATTATTATTATTATTATTATTGTCGTTGTTGTTGTTGTTATTGTTATTATTATTATTATTATTATTATTATTATTATTATTATTATTATTATTATTATTTTGGATGGGTGCACAGTATGGCACCCCACGGGAAGAGGAGGTGGTTGGGCCTCTTCCCACTGGTTCCGAGGCTATGTTGTTGTGTTGTTTTTATAAGACATACACCACGTGGGGTCAAAGGGGTATATACATTCCGAGATCTAGGGGTGGTGACGGGTTTCGAGGCGTCCCAGACACTTACCGTCCTCATGCGTTGGCAGACCATGAAATGTCTGCTACCCCCTTTGAGTACCTCCATTCAACTTATACCCAGTCTTGTGGAACTCTCTCATAGGGAACATCACTCATTTACAGTTGATTCCCTGCAAGGTATCCGACACGCCGGGCGGGTAGCTATTCAGGGATGGTTAGAGTCACTTTTCCCTCCCCAACATTCACTGTGTGACTGTTGGGTCGAGGGATGGAGGCGCATGGTCCTTGGACTCAGCCATGACAGATCAATATACATATTATTATTATTATTATTATTATTATTATTATTATTATTATTATTATTATTATTATTATTATTATTATTACTATTATTACTGTTATATTATCATTATTATTATTATATCATTATTATTATTATTATTATTATTATCATTATTATTATTATTATTATTATTATTATTATTATTATTATCATTATTATTATCATTATTATTAGTATTAGTATTATTATTGTTAATGGCACCGCGATAGCCCAGTGGTCAAGTTCAATACCATCTGGGACCTGTCGCAAGTTCGATTCCCGTCGGTGCCAGTATTTTTAAAGTATGTTTGTTTGAAGGTATTGGTCTGTCTGGAAGGCTTGGAGCTGCCCTGCGGGGGTGTCAGTAGAGCTATCGGTCAAATCTTCGCACTTCCCTCGCGAGTAAGACGATGGAGGCACATTTGCAGATTTGCATCCGCCATCGACAGAGAAGCACTATTATTATTATTAATTTATTATTATTATTATTATTATTATTATTATTATTATTATTATTATTATTATTATTCAGATATAGTAAATCTGCCTTGGAGTGTTGACTGTGACATATTTGAGGGAAATCCCGATGAAAAAACCTAGTCACACTTGCTAAACAGAGTTCCAGCCCAATGGCCTCAAGGCGTTGAACTGTGACGCCAACTCACAACCCTTTGGTGGTAGATGCTGGGGAGGAGGGTCGTTGCGCGCGTAAAAGATCTTAAACTCCGCATATGCTGGTTGATAGCCCAGGACCCAGCAGACACCAGATTGTTATGGGTGGGGTTTCGAGGCAGCTCTAGCAACCGCGCTTGGTGTATGCACTTGCACATTCGGTGACGTCTTGCAAGAGGTTGCTGGGACTGCGGAATAACCTCGGCTTAGTGCAGTCTTGCCCTCAGGAGCTCCATCGGTGGCCCCGATCATCAGGCGAGAGACTGACACGGGGGGGGTGGAGGACCTCGAACAAGGGTATTGGAGGCTTATGTCCGTTGAGGATATGCCATTAGCTGCATCAGTATGCCTCAGATATAGTAAATCTGCCTTGGAGTGTTGACTGTGACATATTTGAGGGAAATCCCGATGAAAAAACCTAGTCACACTTGCTAAACAGAGTTCCAGCCCAATGGCCTCAAGGCGTTAAACTGTGACGCCAACTCACAACCCTTTGGTGGTAGATGCTGGGGAGGAGGGTCGTTGCGCGCGTAAAAGATCTTAAATTCCGCATATGCTGGTTGATAGCCCAGGACCCAGCAGACACCAGATTGTTATGGGTGGGGTTTCGAGGCAGCTCTAGCAACCGCGCTTGGTGTATGCACTTGCACATTCGGTGACGTCTTGCAAGAGGTTGCTGGGACTGCGGAATAACCTCGGCTTAGTGCAGTCTTGCCCTCAGGAGCTCCATCGGTGGCCCCGATCATCAGGCGAGAGACTGACACGGGGGGGTGGAGGACCTCGAACAAGGGTATTGGAGGCTTATGTCCGTTGAGGATATGCCATTAGCTGCATCAGTACGCCTCAGATATAGTATTATTATTATTATTATTATTATTATTATTATTATTATTATTATTATTATTATTATTATTATTATAGGGAGTACGTAGGCCATCGGTCCCTTTCCATGGGCTGATTGGTATAAAGCTCCTAGAGTAATGTTCTATGCCGTCACTTCCTTTATTCCACCGATTGGTGTGGAGACTTTCCTTATGGAATGGAGGACTGGATGCACATGGCCTTGTGGCTCAGCAATCGGCAGACGATACATACATACATATTATTATTATTATTATTATTATTATTATTATTATTATTATTATTATTATTATCATTATTATTATTATTAGTAGTAGTAGTAGTAGTAGTATTAGTATTAGTATTAGTATTAGTATTAGTATTAGTATTAGTATTAGTATTAGTATTATTACCATTATCATTATTATTATTATTATTATTATTATTATTATTATTATTATTATTATTACTATTATTATTATTATTATTATTAATGGACACCGTGATAGCCCAGTGGTCAAGTTCTACCATCTGGGCCCTGTCGCCAGTTCGATTCTCGTCGGTGCCACCAGTATTTTCATTGAACATACCGGTCCGTCTGGAAGTGTTGGAACTGCCCGTGCGGGGGTGTCATTAGAGCCTATCGTCAATTCTTCGTACTCCCCTCACGGGTGAGACGATGGAGGCGCATGTGCAGATTTGCATCAGCCAATTGACAGAGAAGCACTATTATTATTATTATTATTATTATTATTATTATTATTATTATTATTATTAGTGTTATTATTGCCTCAAGGCGTTAAACTGTGACGCCAACTCATAACCCTTTGGTGGTAGATGCTGGGGAGGAGGGTCGTTGCGCGCGTAAAAGATCTTAAACTCCGCATATGCTGGTTGATAGCCCAGGACCCAGCAGACACCAGATTGTTATGGGTGGGGTTTCGAGGCAGCTCTAGCAACCGCGCTTGGTGTATGCACTTGCACATTCGGTGACGTCTTGCAAGAGGTTGCTGGGACTGCGGAATAACCTCGGCTTAGTGCAGTCTTGCCGGAGCTCCATCGGTGGCCCCGATCATCAGGCGAGAGACTGACACGGGGGGGTGGAGGACCTCGAACAAGGGTATTGGAGGCTTATGTCCGTTGAGGATATGCCATTAGCTGCATCAGTACGCCTCAGATATGGTATTGTTATTATTATTATTATTATTATTAATATTATTATTATTATTATTATTATTATTATTATTATTATTATTATTATTATTATTATTATTACACCGCTGCCAACTTCAGGAGCGCTACCATGGCCACGTACTGGAAGCTGTCAAAGCGTTTGGGCGGGGTTCGGCGGTCCAAAGCTTAAGATCAAGAACGAGATGCTCAAGTACGGAGGCACGCGGATTGTGAGCTTTCTGCTGCGCTTCTTCAACTGGTTGAAATCGTGCGAATGCACCCCCAGTGACTGGGGCAAAGCGATTATCGTCAACATCCCAAAAGGAGGCGACCCAACCGATCCGGAACATTGGAGAGACATCGCGATTCTGAGCTGTCTGGGTAAGATGTATCTGTCCCTTATGGCGGCGAGGCTTACGGCTTTCATCGATCAGCGGGCAGGCTGCGCCCAGAGCAGGGTGGGTTCCGGCCAAAACGTAGTACGGGGGACCAGATTTTTGTCCTTAAGGAGCGTTTGCGCCTTAGACAACAAGCTGGCCTCCGTTCTTTCGTTTTGTTCGTGGATCTGAGAAAGGCATTCCCTACGGTTTGGCGGGCCGGGTTGTTTCAGAGGCTAACCCAGATGGGGGTACAGGGCAAGTCCTATCGCATTCTGCGGCGTTTTTACCGAAGAACGTCATCGCGAGTGCTAGTCGATGGCGAACTCACTGGTGAAGTGCTGGAAGAGATGGGAGTTCAGCAAGGGTCGCCGTCGTCACCGTCGCTGTTCAACGTCTTCATGGATGAGTTAACGGTCCGAATCGCGAAAGAGTTGGAGATCGAGGACCTCAACCGCATCGAAGACATACGGACCCTGCTTTACGCCGATGACGTTGCGGTAATTGCGCATATTGTCACTTAACTTCAACAGATTGTAAATGTCGTGGCGACATTCGTGGAGGACTATCGGCTTGAAATCAACCTGAATCCGGGCAAGACGGAAGTCATGCCGATATACGGGCACGCCAAGTCAAAAAAGTCGCCCCCGTGCGTGAGGTTCCGGGACAAGTTTCTCAACGTCACCGACCACTACAAATACCTGGGAGTTCTGCTCACGGACACCCTCTCCGATAAACCGCAAGCGAAGCGGGCGGCGGAAATCACTGTAGCGGGAACGGCTGCCTACTACCCCCTCTGGATTGCCCACGAAGTTCCAGCGCGTCTTCGGCTGATGAATTGGCAGCAAATGGTTGGCGCAAAGTTGCTTTACGCATCGGCTTTTTGGGATCTGCCGGGCGCCAACAAGCTGAGTAAGCTGGAGGGCGCGTTGGTAGCGCCCCTGCGGGTCATCTTGGGTGTTGGTACACGCACAAGCGGCTGCATCACCAGGGGTTTAGGCCGCACGCCGAGTTTTAGCATCCTTACCAAGGCGGCCCGGCTTCGGTTCCTAGGGCGCATCGAGTTACTGGGCAACACAGCGCTAACACGCAGGCTTTACAACACGAGTCGGTGCAAATGGAAGGAAGATAGGGAAAATTTGATCTTAGCAGATCACAGGCTGCGGGAGGGCTTGGATGCGCTCAAGCGGGTCGTGAACGAAGATGGCACGGTAAATGATAAGGACTGGCGGACCGCTCTGGCGAACTGGAACGAGGTGGTAAAGCAATGGTCTGTCCGGCAGGAAGTAGCTGGCTGGGAGCGGCAGGCTAAGCCCTCTGATGGGCTTAGGGTGCTGCTTAGCCAGATGTCTTCCCGCTCTGCTTTCCCACGTTGGCGGGCGCTGAAGGGGGGAAGTCACAACCTTATCAGAAGGCGATTGTTGAGCTGCAACAATCGCCTTCGCCTCTACCGATCCAAATTTGGCTCATGCTCGCCGGACTGCTCAAGCTGTTTCGCCTTGTGTGACACTGAGGTTAACGAGTCGTTACGTCACTTCCTGCTGCATTGCCCAACGTTTGCGAGCTCTCGTGAGGCACTGTTTAAGTTTATCGATGAGGCGCAAGCCCGGCAGCCCCTCATGCTGAATCGAGGAGGGCTTTATCACAGGGTACTGCGGGAGGCAGAGGAGGAGATGAGGCTCTTCAAAGAGGAATGGCTGAAGGGGGAGGATGAAAAGATGGCGGCGATGCTCGGCGTTTTGTTTATCCCTGTCCCAGAAGAGGTGGAGGAGGAGTTAGGAAGGTTTGTTGCCACCATCTGGAAGGAGTGGGAGGAGATGGAGGCGCAGACCAGGGAGGCAGAGGGGGCGGAGGAGGAGGAGGAGGTGATCGACCTCACGGTCGTTCAGGAGGTGGGTAGAAGGAGGGGAAGGCCTAGTCAGGTAGAATGTCTGGCTAGATCTGTTGTAGGTGGAGGTCAGCGCAGCGTCGCGGACTTCTTCTCGGCAGATAACTCCTCTCACTCCTTGCACCCACTTGCACATGCACAGCACGCTCATTTGCACATTGCACTGCCAGTCGAGTCTTTGGAGCGGAGCCGCGTCACCGAACGGTCCCGTGCTACCAATGGAGGCACATGTCCGACAGGATCAAAGGCCAATTGACTGATAAGTCTATTATTATTATTATCATTATCGGCCCTGTCGCCAGTTCGATTCCCGTCGGTGCCACCAGTATTTTCATTGAACATACCGATCCGTCTGGACCAGTATTTTCATTGAACATACCGGCCCGTCTGGAAGTGTTGGAACTGCCCTTGCGGGGGTGTCATTAGAGCTTATCGTCAATTCTTCGTACTCCCCTCACGGGTGAGACGATGGAGGCGCATGTGCAGAAATGCATCAGCCATTGACAGAGAAGCACTATTATCATTACCATTATCATCATCATCATTATTATTATTATTATTATTATTATTATTATTATTATTATTATTATTATTATTATTATTGTGGACACCGTGATAGCCCAGTGGTCAAGTTCTACCATCTGGGCCCTGTCGCCAGTTCGATTCCCGTCGGTGCCACCAGTATTTTCATTGAACATACCGCTCCGTCTGGACCAGTATTTTCATTGAACATACCGGTCCGTCTGGAAGTGTTGGAACTGCCCTTGCGGGGGTGTCATTAGAGCTTATCGTCAATTCTTCGTACTCCCCTCACGGGTGAGACGATGGAGGCGCATGTGCAGAAATGCATCAGCCATTGACAGAGAAGCACTATTATTATTATTATTATTATTATTATTATTATTATTATTGTGGCACCGCGATAGCTCAGTGGTCAAGTTCAATACCATCTGGGACCTGTCGCCAGTTCGATTCCCGTCGGTGCCAGTATTTTCCAAGTATGTTTTCTTGAAAGTATTGGTCTGACTGGAAGGCTTGGAGCTGCCCTGCGGGGGTGTCAGTAGAGCTATCGGTCAAATCTTCGTACTCCCCTCGCGGTGAGACGATGGAGGCACATGTGCAGATTTGCATCCTCCATTGACAGAGAAGCACTATTATTATTATTATCATTATTATTATTATTATTATTATTATTATTATTATTATTATTATTATTATTATTATTATTAGTATTGTGGACACCGTGATCAACACGGGCAGTTCCAACACTTCCAGACGGACCGGTATGTTCTATCCATCTATTATTATTATTATTATTATTATTATTATTATTATTATTATTATTATTATTATTATTATTATTATCATTATTGGACACCGTGATAGCCCAGTGGTCAAGTTCTACCATCTGGGCCCTGTCGCCAGTTCGATTCCCGTCGGTGCCACCAGTATTTTCATTGAACATACCGGTCCGTCTGGAAGTGTTGGAACTGCCCGTGTTGATCACGGTGTCCACAATACTAATAATAATAATAATAATAATAATAATAATAATAATAATAATAATAATAATAATAATAATAATAATAATAATAATAATAATAATGATAATGATAATAATAGTGCTTCTCTGTCAATGGCGGATGCAAATCTGCACATGTGCCTCCATCGTCTCACCGCGAGGGGAGTACGAAGATTTGACCGATAGCTCTACTGACACCCCCGCAGGGCAGCTCCAAGCCTTCCAGACAGACCAATACCTTCAAACAAACATACTTGGAAAATACTGGCACCGACGGGAATCGAACTGGCGACAGGTCCCAGATGGTATTGAACTTGACCACTGAGCTATCGCGGTGCCACAATAATAATAATAATAATAATAATAATAATAATAATAATAATAATAATAATAATAATAATAATAATAATAATGATGATGATAATGATAATGATAATAGTGCTTCTCTGTCAATGGCTGATGCATTTCTGCACATGCGCCTCCATCGTCTCACCCGTGAGGGGAGTACGAAGAATTGACGATAAGCTCTAATGACACCCCCGCAAGGGCAGTTCCAACACTTCCAGACGGGCCGGTATGTTCAATGAAAATACTGGTCCAGACGGATCGGTATGTTCAATGAAAATACTGGTGGCACCGACGGGAATCGAACTGGCGACAGGGCCGATAATGATAATAATAATAATAATAATAATAATAATAATAATAATAATAATACTATATCTGAGGCGTACTGATGCAGCTAATGGCATATCCTCAACGGACATAAGCCTCCAATACCCTTGTTCGAGGTCCTCCACCCCCCCGTGTCTGTCTCTCGCCTGATGATCGGGGCCACCGATGGAGCTCCTGAGGGCAAGACTGCACTAAGCCGAGGTTATTCCGCAGTCCCAGCAACCTCTTGCAAGACGTCACCGAATGTGCAAGTGCATACACCAAGCGCGGTTGCTAGAGCTTCCTCGAAACCCCACCCATAACAATCTGGTGTCTGCTGGGTCCTGGGCTATCAACCAGCATATGCGGAGTTTAAGATCTTTTACGCGCGCAACGACCCTCCTCCCCAGCATCTACCACCAAAGGGTTATGAGTTGGTGTCACAGTTTAACGCCTTGAGGCCATTGGGCTGGAACTCTGTTTAGCAAGTGTGACTAGGTTTTTTCATCGGGATTTCCCTCAAATATGTCACAGTCAACACTCCAAGGCAGATTTACTATATCTGAGAATAATAATAATAATAATAATAATAATAATAATAGTGCTTCTCTGTCAATGGCGAATGCATTTCTGCACATGTGCCTCCATCGTCTCACCCGCGAGGGGAGTACGAAGATTTGACGATAGGCTCTACTGACACCCCCGCAATGCAGCTCCAAGCCTTCCAGACAGACCAATACTTTCAAAGAAAATATCCTTTGAAAATACTGGCACCGATGGGAATCGAACTGGCGACAGGTCCCAGATGGTAGACCTTAACCACTGGGCTATCGCGGTGCCACAATAATAATAATAATAATAATAATAATAATAATAATAATAATAATAATAGTGCTTCTCTGTCAATGGCTGATGCATTTCTGCACATGCGCCTCCATCGTCTCACCCGTGAGGGGAGTACGAAGAATTGACGATAAGCTCTAATGACACCCCCGCAAGGGCAGTTCCAACACTTCCAGACGGGCCGGTATGTTCAATGAAAATACTGGTCCAGAAATAGACCGGTATGTTCAATGAAAATACTGGTGGCACCGACGGGAATCGAACTGGCGACAGGGCCCAGATGGTAGAACTTGACCACTGGGCTATCACGGTGTCCACAATAATAATAATAATAATAATAATAATAATAATAATAATGATGATGATGATAATAATAATGATGATATTACCATTATTACTATTACTATTATTATTATTATTATTATTATTATTATTATTATTATTATTATTATTATTATTATTATTATTATCGTCGTCGTCATCATCATCATCATCATCATCATCATCATCATTACGTGTGAACATATGTCTACCCTGAGGGTGTCTGCGAAGGTGGTGTTGCGTTTGGAGGCGTAGAGGAAGCTAGAAGCGTGGTACTGCGGCACGTGCAGGTGATTGAAGCCCACGTACGCAAAGAAGGGCCTAGTATGTACGTGTGTATGGGAGGAGGAGGAGGAGGAGGAGGAGGAGGAGAAGAAGAAGAAGAAGAAGAAGAAGAAGAAGAAGAAGAAGAAGAAGAAAGAAAGAAAGAAAGAAAGAAAGAAAGAAAGAAAGAAAGAAAGAAAGAAAGAAAAGAAGAAGAAAGAAGAGGGATTGTACTTCGTGCTGGACTGATCAAGTGCTCGCACGCGCACGAACTGCGAGAAGCGCGCGACGTAGCTGCTGGTCAGGTCGGCCAGCACGGCCGGCTGCTGCACAATGGCCTTGTCGCAACCGACCCCGCCGGCGCGCGCTAACGATAAGCTACATGCATAAATACAAATAAATGGTTTGTTTCTTTGTTTACCCGTCCGCGGCGATACAAATATTGAACGCGTGGTAGACAGAAATATGTATTTATTCATTTATTTCTTTATTTGCTTATTGATTTGTCTATCTAGGTATGCACTTATTTAGCTACGAATTAGTTGGTTAGTTAGTTAGTTAGTCATTTAGTTAGTTAGTTAGTATTGTGTGTTTACCCGTTGGCAGGTGTGCAGTTGGTGAAGGCGTTGTAGACAGGGAGCGCAGGCCCGTCAGTCAGCCCGTACGCCTGTTGGCCCTACGAGAGATAGATGCATACCTAAGTAGATAGGTCGACCTACTTACTTGCTTGCTTGCTTGCTTACTTACTTACTTACTTACTTACTTACTTACTTACTTACTTCGCTTACAGATTACTTAGTTACTTACTTACTGACTTACTCGCTTACTTACTTGCTCGCGCCACGCATCAGACGGTACTGGGCCAGTCCATCGTTTCTGCTGCTGCTGCTGTTGTTGTTGTTGTTGTTGTTGTTGCTGCTGCTGTTGCTGCTGCTGCTGTTGTCGTCGTCGTCGTCGTTCTTGTTGTTGCTGCTGCTGCTGTTGCGGTTGTTGTTGGTGTTGTTGTTGTTGTTGTTGTTGTTGTTGTTGTTGTTGAGCGGTGGCGGGGGCGAAGGACGCAGGTTGCTGTTGTTGCTGTGGCTGTTGTTGTTGTTGTTGTTGTTGTTGTTGTTGTTGTTGTTGTTGTTGTTGTTGTTTTGCAAGAAGAGGCTGGGGAGGCAAGCACGTGCTTGGTGCAACTTCCTAAGCAGACCAAGAGCATTCTCATCATTACCTACCTATCTATCTATCTATCTGTCTATCTATCTATCTATCTATCTATCTATCTATCTATCTGTCTATCTATCTATCTATATCTATCTATCTATCTATCTATCTATCTCTATCTATCTATCTATCTATCTGTCTATCTATCTATCTGTCTATCTATCTATCTATCCATCTATCTATCTATCTATCTATCTATCTATCTATCTATTTCTATCTTTCTATCTATCTATCTATCTATCTATCTATCTATCTATCTATAGCTATCTATCTATAGCTATCTATCTATCTATCTATCTATCTATCTATCTATCTATCTATCTATCTATCTATCTACCTACCTACC
Source organism: Paulinella micropora (assembly GCA_019918135.1). NCBI lineage: Eukaryota > Cercozoa > Imbricatea > Euglyphida > Paulinellidae > Paulinella > Paulinella micropora. The sequence goes on along the minus strand of WBZZ01003128.1, from coordinate 283,576 downwards.
TACCTACCTACCTATCTATCTATCTATCATCTATCTATCTATCTATCTATCTATCTATCTATCTATCTATCTCCCAAAAGTGCACGTCCATCCGGACTACAAGTCACAACCCGGCATTGTCAACCCGGATTCCACCCACAGTGTTGACGCCGAGACATACTCTCATTTCGTCCAAGAAGTGCCCCGAAAGAACCAATCGAAAGAAGAAAGCACCTGATTTTGCCATCAACACCAAGCAAATGGAAAGACATTGAAGAACTCCAATCCGCCCTCCCTCTCATCCTCCCCTTATCTCTCATCCTGTATTCCGTCATAGCCGTCCAGTGTTGCATAGCCCGGGCTAGGTCCCTTCGGGGGTTTAGGCCTTTACACAATGTCATCATTGTAGCTTGCGCAAGCTTACGGTGCTCAAAACACTTGGACTAACGGCTTCCTTTTCTTTCTCTTCTTCCTTATCCTCCCACTCTCCATTCCTAGATTGCCTTTTTCTTCAACGTCCTTCCTCCTCTTCTTTTTCCAGAACACAGTCTACCCGTGATTCCCATCCCGGACACATGCACAGTACACAAATTATTGTTTGATGTGAAACTGCGTTCCTTTGCAAGGACTACATTCCTTTGCGACATCTCATCTATCTATCTATCTATCTATCTATCTATCTAGACCTCTGTCGCTTGCCACCACTGGCAGTGTTGGTCGTACAGTCGGTTATAGCTGCTGCAACCTAGCATACATAAGTTACATGCGTACATACATACATACATGCATGCATGCATGCATACATACATACATACATACTATTAGCATGCTTGTGCAGTGTTGGTCGTGCAGACGGTTACAGCTGCTGCAGCCTGGCCTACAGAAGTTAGCTACATACATACATACATACATACATACTATTAGCATGCTTGTACGTCGTGCAGACGGTTATAGCTGCCGCAGCCTGGCATGCATGAGCTGTTCCTAGTTCACTTACAATACTTACATGCAGACGGTTATAGCTGCTGTAGGCTGTACTCACATACATAAAATTCACCTTCCCGGTTTCCCCCTGTAGTCTGTTTTCATTTTCTCCCTTTCTTTCCCCTGTTCTTACTGATGTTCGCCTTCTAGCATGCAATCTTTTGATCTCTACGAAAAGAAAGCGTTCTTCATTTGTTAAAGTCGTTCAGTGAAGAATGCATGCTGGGGCAGCCGTACCTGGCCCGTCCACGCAACCCATGCACATAATACATTCATACATGCATAAATAAATAAATAAATAAATAAATAAATAAATAAATAAATAAATAAATAAATGAATAAATGAATAAATGAATAAATGAATAAATGAATAAATGAATAAATGAATAAATGAATAAATGAATAAATGAATAAATGAATAAATGAATAAATGAATAAATGAATAAATAAATAAATAAATGAATAAATAAATAAATGAATAAATAAATAAATAAATAAATAAATGAATAAATGAATAAGTAAATACATAAATAAATAAATGAATAAATGAATAAATGAATAAATGAATAAATGAATAAATAAATAAATAAATAAATAAATAAATAAATAAATAAATAAATAAATAGATAGATAGATAGATAGATAATAGATGAATAAATAAATAAATAAATAAATAAATAAATAAATAAATAAATAAATAAATAAATAAATAAACAATTACACAAATAAATAAACAATTAAATAAACAAATAAATAAATAAATAAATAAATAAATAAATAAATAAATAAATAAATAAATAAATAAATAAATAAATAAATAAATAAATAAATAAATAAATAAATAAATACATACATACATACATACACACTACCTGGCCCGTCCACGCAACCCATGTCCACCGAATAGGGCTACACAGGCAAAGACTATGTATTTATACATGTATCTACATGTGTATGTATGTATACATTTTATCTACATATGTATCCCGTATGTGTGTGTATACATATCAATGGCTAACCACTCCATAGTACTCGCCGCAGCCGCGGTATGTCGGGTGATAGCCCTCCGTGTGGCCCAGATGCCACTTGCCAAGACACAGCGTGTCGTACCCGACCTAACACACAGCGGCCAAACATTCTTTGCTTTTCTCTTTTTCTCTCTTTCTCTTTCTCTTTCTCTGTCTCTTTCTCTTTCTTTCTTTCTTTTTTTCTTTCTACTATAGCAATTTTGATAGCCCTCTGTGTGGCCAAATGCCACTTGTCCAGACATAGCAGGTCGTACCCGACCTAACACAGTAGCAGTAGTAGTAGTAGTAGTAGTAGTAGTAGTAGTAGTAGTAGTAGTAGTAGTAGTAGTAGTAGTAGTAGTAGTAGTAGTAGTAGTAGTAGTGGCAAAAGGTGCCGCTTGCCTAGACACACCGTGTCCTACTCAACCTAACACACGGTAGTAGTAGTAGTAGTAGTAGTAGTAGTAGTAGTAGTAGTAGTAGTAGTAGTAGTAGTAGTAGTAGTAGTAGTAGTAGTAGTAGTAGTAGTAGTAAAGGTGCAGCTTGTCCAGACACTGTGCGTCATACCCAGCCTAACACGGCGAACACAATAAGAATAGTAGTAGAACAATAATCATAACAATACCATCAATAATATTAGGATAATATCAACGGCGACGATTGTAGGTATGTATGTAAGCATGAATGCATGTATGTATGCACCTGTTGTAGATACTCGGGCAAGAGCGTCTCGTTGCGAGGCATACCATAGCTACATGCATGCATGCATGCATACGTACATACATACATACATGCATGCATTTGGTCCCAAGTTGCTGTTGAAGCCTGTTCGCAGCACTATCTATCTATCTATCTATCTATCTATCTATCTATCTATCTATCTATCTATCTATCAGCTAGCTAGCTAGCTAGCTAGCTAGCTTACGTACAGGCTTTTGGTCCTAGGGTGCTGTTGAAGCCTGTTCGCAGCGCAAGTATATACATCTATCTATCTATCTATCCATCTATCTATCTATCTATCTATCTATCTATCTATCTATCTATTTACCTACCTACCTACCTATCTATCTATCTATCTAGATAGCTAGCTACATATGTGATGTGTGTGCACATACAGGCTGTTGGGTCCCAGGTTGCTGTTGAAGCCTGTTCGCAGCGCAAGCCGGCCCGTGAGCAAGGCGCCTACAGCGACAACAACGAGAACACAAGAACAAGATCGTCGTCATCATCAACGACAACAACCACAACAACCACAACAACAAGGACATTCGCAGCTCAAGTCGGCCCGTGAGCAACGCGCCTACAGCACACCAACGACAACAACAACAGCAACAGCAACAGCAACAGCAAAAACAACAAAAACAACAGCAACAGCAACAGCAACAACAACAACAACATTGTCATCACCATCATCACCATCATCGCCAACAACAACAACAACAACAACAACAACAACCATCCTGTTCGCCGATGCGCCTACAGCAACAACAACGGCAACAACAACAACAACAACAACAACAGCAACAGCAACAACAGCAACAAAAAAAACAACAGCAGCAGCAGCAACAGCAACAACGACAAAAACAACAGCAACAGCAACAACATCTTCGTCACCATCATCACCATCATCACCAACAACAACAACAACAACAACAATCATGTTCGCAGCGCAAGTCAACCCGTGAGCAACGCGCCTACATCATCAACATCAACAACAACATCATCATCGTCAAGAAGAAGAGAAGAAGAAGAAGAAGAGGAAGAAGAAGAAGAAGACGAAGAAGAAGAAGAAGAAGAAGAAGAAGAAGAAGAAGAAGAAGAAGAAGAAGAAGAAGAAGAAGAAGAAGAAGAAGAAGAAGAAGAAGAAGAAGAAGAAGAAGAAGAACGACAGCAACGACAACAGCAATGACGTTCGCAGTGCCAGTCAAGCGCGCCTACAGCAACAGCAGACAAGAGAGAGAGAGAGAGAGAGAGAGAGAGAGAGAGAGAGGGAGGGAGGGAGGGAGAGAGAGAGAGAGAGAGAGAGAGAGAGAGAGAGAGAGAGAGAGAGAGAGAGTGAGAGAGAGAGAGAGAGACAGAGAGACAGAGAGACAGACAGGCAGACAGAAAGACAGACACACACACACACAATGAGAATGCAAGTGTGTGAGCTGTGTATCTTTTGCAGTGCGTGTGAAAGAGAGAGAGAGAGAGAGAGAGAGAGAGAGAGAGAGAGAGAGAGAGAGAGAGACAGACAAAAAGAGAGAGAGAGAGAGAGAGAGAGAGATAGAGAGACAGACAGACAGAGAGAGACAGAGACGGAGACAGACACAGAGACACAGAGAGAGAGAGAGAGAGAGAGAGAGAGAGAGAGAGAGAGAGAGAGAAAGAGAGAGAGAGACAGAGACAGACAGACAGACAGACAGACAAAGAGAGAGAGAGGGGGGGGGGGGGGGGGGGAGGGAGGAAGCAACCTCGGGAAGGGCCGCAGAGCGACGCAGGTGCATGCCTAGAATAGAAGAGAACAGAATACACCTTTTTCACATTGTTTACTACTTTCTTTTCTCGGCAGGTATATGCTTGGAATAGAGAAGATAATAGAAGACATACAGACATTTTTAAAATTATTTTGTACTTACTTCCATAGAGCGAGGCAGGTGCATGCCTGAAACATGAATAAATAAATAAGTAGATAAATAAGCAAAATAACCTAATGAGTAAACAAGTATAGAAGTAAATAAGTAAACAAGTATAGAAGTAAATAAGTAAATCAGTAAATAAATAAATAAGTAAATAAGTAAATAAGTAAATTATTAGATAGGTAGATAAGTAAGTAAATAATTAGGAATAGATAAATTAAAAATTACAGAGATATAAGCAAACGTATATACAAGTGACCAGTCTGTAAACTGTCTGGACAGTGTGGCCAGCTTATCTACGTTGGGCGTCTCCGAAGCTGTACACATGCATACATTCTTTCTTGCTTACTTTCTATCTTTCTTGCTATGTTTTCTATTCTTGTTTCTATATTTTCTTTATTTCCTCACCATTGTTAGGCCACTTGAATCCTCAATCGCCATAGCGCGAGTCATCAATCACCATCACCACCATCTTTCTTTCTTCCTTTCCTTGCTCTTGCTTTCCTTTCCCTTCCTTTTCTTTACCGTCCTTTCCTGCTTTCTTTCCTTTCCTTCGTCTTTGGCGTTCGCGCTGGCTATCTTGCTTGCTATCGTTCCATTTTTGCTTCTTTATCTTTCTAGCTTTGTTTCTATCTTTCTATCTTTCTTTCTATCGTTTTACCTTTGTTAGGCCACTGGAAACCCCAATCGCCATACCCCGAGTCATCAATCACCATCACCACCATGTTGGGCCGCGAACCGCTGATTACACAGATAGATAGATATGTTTGGTCTATCAGCTCTGATAGATAGGTAGATAGATAGATAGATAGATAGATAGATAGATAGATAGATAGATAGATAGATAGATAGATAGATAGATAGATAGATAGATAGATAGATAGATAGATGAAATATCGACTAATGTCAGAAAAAAGGAGCTTCTGATTTCGTCAACCAGGAAGTCTGTGGGTAAAGTATTAACCCGATGCCCAGCTAAGCCGTGATGTTTGCACGGAAGGGACTGATACAGGCAATACCAAAGCTTCCTAGTACCAGGCGGGGCCAGGGCTCGTTCCATAAAGCGCCCCTTGCAGAACGAGCTCCCACCTCCATTACAGAGGGCCCAGTAAGCAGATGGAGTTTCGAGACTGTTCGACAGTCTAGTATAAACCGACAGAGCACTGTGGGTTTTATTCCGGGCTCAACAAGCGAGAAAGGGCACCCTGAGGGAACAGGATTGTGCTTCCCGTCGCTATTTCGGCATGTGACTTGTAGGCGTATGGCTAGGCACACATAAGGCACCCCACCACGGGCCCAGCACACCCACACCATCCCCTAATTCTCTGTCTGTCGACAGATGGCACCCATTTCAAAAAATCAAGCCCAAGAGAGGGTCAGTGACACCTCAAGTGGCCTTGGTTCATTCCGTAGAGTAAGTGATAAGATCAACTGATGAAATATCGACTAATGTCAGAAAAAAGGAGCTTCTGATTTCGTCAACCAGGA
>WBZZ01003128.1:252500-265000 GCA_019918135.1 Paulinella micropora | reverse complement strand
AAACGGCAACAGACCAGGAATAAAATGGCATCAGGTCCAATCCGGACAAATAATACTGAAAAACAAGCTGGTGCACCTGTCACCAGGAAAAGGTACTTTTTACCGGCTATCCGGGGGGTGATGCCTACAGTACCCCCTCCCGATTTTATGACGGAAATAGCATTTTCGTCATACACCTTCTGATTTCTTTCTGCAAATAGTATGCGCTATGGAGTCATGCCACACAGCGCATCGACCCACGGATAGACGCTAAAAGACGATAAATATATCCTCATACGGCACGTCAAAGCGGATTCTCTAGCCTTTCTTGTAAATTTTGAACTCCTTCCCCTCAATTTCTTTGTTTTTTTTTTCGGCAGTATGTCAAGAACAAACGTACTATTAATAAAAAATACAAGCAACGTGGTGCTGTATTCCCCCCTTGATCTCCTTATTATTATTATTATTATTATTATTATTATTATTATTATTATTATTATTATTATTATTATTATTATTATTATTATTATTATTATTTTGGACACCGTGATAGCCCAGTGGTCAAGTTTTACCATCTGGGCCCTGTCGCCAGTTCGATTCCCGTCGGTGCCACTAGTATTTTCATTGAACATACCGGTCTATTTCTGGACCAGTATTTTCATTGAACATACCGGCTCGTCTGGAAGTGTTGGAACTGCCCTTGCGGGGGTGTCATTAGAGCTTATCGTCAATTCTTCGTACTCCCCTCACGGGTGAGACGATGGAGGCGCATGTGCAGAAATGCATCAGCCATTGACAGAGAAGCACTATTATTATTATTATTATTATTATTATTATTATTATTATTATTATTATTATTATTATTATTATTATTATTATTATTATTATTATTATTCACAGGGAGATCCTGAGTACATTGTCTTTTTTAATGACATACCCTTGTATAAGGCGGATATCCTATGATATAGTATTAGGGGGCCAGTCCTAATAGCTATATCCGAAGTTGAGGTGTATGTACCCGACCCTGCGATATACCGACACAAGTAGAGATTGACCGTGCTCAGGTACGACAGTATATAATCTATCGTAAAAAATAATTTAATGAAAGTTTCAGAGAACATTTCATTTTCGAGAACATCATCCCAGGACTTGGAAAGGGTCATACCCGGGAACACCATCGCTCAATACACTAGCGATCCCCGTATACGGTGTAGTATCAACGTCGATCGACCTTTCGCACTCGTATGTTGCGATCGAATGCCAAGTTATATCACTGAGTCTTTTTAATATTCATATTGATAACTGATGATGCATGATCAAATCATGATACGCCGTGGGCAATCAACCAGTTTGTTTGAGACGCATAAAAAAAAATAGTTTCTTTGTCACTGCCTTCGTCGTCTGGCGCGGATTTCTTTGCCTGGTGGAGGACCACCAACAAAAGTCAGATCGAACTTTGACTGTTCGAGAATGTCCCAGATCTTATTAGGGATTCCGCCCAGCGATAAGTCAAAAGGGACATCAAGCACTCCTCTTGGCAGTGTCTGAATGGTCCACGCAGTGTAATCCTTGTCTCTGGGAGTAATTGTATCATCCCATGTCTCGAGACTTTTTGCGTCTTTATATACTGGCAGATAATGTCTTGCCTTTGGATCCTCAACCGGGTCCATACTTCTCCAGAACTGGAGTATCGGTTGTACTATCTTTGCGGCTGATGATATTTTGAGTGTCCGTGTGACACGCATCTGTCGTGGGACCGCCACGACCCGCATCAAGTATAAGTCTGAGAGAGTGTCATCAGCGACATGTTGTTCCGCTGGTCTCATCAGATAGAAAACATTTTTCACCCATGCGATGGTTGCTATCGCATCGCCTTCCTTCCATCGCTCATGGACAATCTCAACGTTGCCCGCGTTTGGGTCAGTGTCCGTTCCCTCCTCCTCCTGGTGGACGTCCTTTGATCTCATCGACCTCATCGACTTCCTCGGTTGGTCGTTGATAAGATCATTCCGGCTCTCCTTAGCTGCGCCTCTGTGATCTTCTCCTTCTTTCCGCTATGCTCTCGCGGAGACTTGGACTGAGTCCCCACAGCGCTTATGCGGTCAGTCTTCTCGTTGCTGTCCACCTCACTCTCCTCCTTCTCAGCTATCGGTGCCCGATAAGCATCGTCTTGGTCTATGCCAGCCTCCTTGTGGATGGGCGGCACCTCTTTGAAATCATCCTTCATCCGTTTTAACGCCTCCTCAACGGATTCATCTTCCAGTAAGAAGGGATCATACTTAATCAGCCTTCTTACATTCACAATTTGCACCTTCCCTCTACCCCTGATCTTGTAATTCAGAGGTCCCGTCTGTTCCATAATCTGATAAGGTCCTTTCCAGTGAGTGAACAGCTTAGAGCTGACTGCCTTCGGGACTTGAGGATGGTACAATAGTACAATATCCCCGACCTGGAACTTGATCTGATCCAAGTGCGCTTGTCGCACCCCTTCAGCATCAGTCTTTCGGCGCTCCGCCTCTCTATGCGCCCTGACTATTTGTTCCGCCTCCATCTTCACTCTAAGTCTTATCCCAAACAACTCATCCGCATCCGCCCAAGTGTCTTTTGGGTGAAGGAGCGAAGTCGGGATATCAGGCCCACGCCCATATACTAACTGATATGGCGAGATTGAGCTCTTCGAGCCTCCTAACGCCGTAGAGGGTAGACAGTTCATTGCAAACGCAAATGATGGTGCTGCCTCGACCCATGCTCTTTGATTCTCCTTCTTCGTGCAATACATCTTTAGCGAGGCTTTGAGGGGTCTGTGTACCCGCTCGATTTTCCCATTTGCTCGCGGGTTATAGGCAGTAACATATTGCAATTTCATCCCGTAACACTTAGATAGTTTGTCGATGACCTCGTTATTAAAGTCCGAGCCTCGATCAGAACATATCTGTCTTGGTACTCCGATCTGTGAGATGATCCTATCGATCAGCGCCTCGGCCGTCGTCTTGCCGGTAACGTCTTTGACAGGGATGATCCACACATAGTTGGTGGCTCTGTCAATAGCCGTAAGGAGTATTTGTAACCATCCTTCGATTCTGGGAAAGGTCCCACATGATCAATGTGTATAAACTCAAACATCCCCGCATGAAGAGGAAATTCGCCAATCAGGCCGAAATTTGCCTTCAGTGGTGTTTTGTTTATCTTGCACGGGATGCATGCATCCACCGCCTGATCTATCTCCTCCTTCACCTTCTTCCACCAGAATCGCCTCGCTACGAATATATGAGTTCGTTGTCGACCCGGATGCGCCAAAAGTGGGCAATTGTGGGCTGCGACAAATATAAATCGTCTCAGACTCTCCGGTACCCAAAGGGTCCATTTGTCCGGCTGTGACGCATAGCGACCGTGAAGGCACTTGTACCACAGTAGACCATCTCTCCATCCCATCTCCTTCATCTGATCTTTGATCGCTTTCGTCATCCGTAGCTCATCCGGGTTCTGATATAACTGTATCAGTTCTTTAAACTCCGGATCTTGAGCCTGTTGTTGCCTCCATGCGGTAGGCGAGGCTATATGGATAGTACCATCTTCTAGCCGTACCCCGATTCTTTCCGGGTCATCGTCTAGGTCACTTCTCCGCTCTTGAGGAGGCTCCGCATAAACTTCCTGCGTCTCCTCTTCCTCTCTTATGTTCGCCTTCGCATTCTCATATACCTCATAGGACCACTCAGCGTCCTCCTGGGTATGTAGCTCACAACATATCCCGTGATCCGGGCCTTGTGGACTGTACTGTAGACCTGTGCGGTCATATCGGACTCCACTCGCCATCTCCATCGCCTCAATGTGGCTGACCTCATACACCTTGTCAGTGGACAAGTCTTCCATCTCCACCGTGGACACCAACGCCGATACTTTTGAGTTAAACTCTAGCCTAGAGAGGCTATCAGCGTCCACATTTCGCTTTCCCGGTAGATGGACCATTGTAAAATCGAAACAAGACAAGAACGCTTGCCACCGCGCCAGCCGTCCCGTCTGTTCATGATTCATCAACCATAACAGGTTATGATGATCAGTTCTGACAGTAAATTGAGGTCCTCCCCACAAATACTCTCTGAGCCTCTTGAGGGCCCATACTACCGCCAACGCCTCTCTTTGCCTTGTGCAATAGTTTCTCTCCGCCGCACACAACTTCCTGCTAATAAACATGATTGGGCGTAATTTCTTCTCCTCATCCTCTTGTTGTAATACAGCCCCAATCGCAAACTTAGATGCGTCTGTATCGACTACGAATTGTTTCGTAAAGTCGGGCATCGTTAACACCAGTCCTCCGTCTTTCGGGTCTTTGTAAATGAGATCTTTGAGCGCATGAAACGCTTGCAAAGCCTCTTCGTCCCACTTCTCAAAGTCACGTGTTGCACCCCAATCGGGTATAAACTGGCTATAGTATTGCGCCATCGCAAGGAATGAGTGCAATTCAGTGCGGTTCTTCGGTATCGGTCGATTCATAATCTCCTCCCTCTTCTCTTTGGATATCGAGACTCGATTATGGGAGATCTCGTACCCTAAGTATGTCACACTCGTCTTGGCAAGTTGACACTTCTTTAGATTGCACTTCAGGCCAAAAGCTCCGATGCGCCTGAATATATCGGACAAACGATCGATATGCTCCTCCATTGTGTTAGAGTATACGATAATGTCATCGATATAGCAAAATGCATATTCTCCCGCCTTCTGTCCCCTCCTTCTCATAAAACCACCGTCAGACAAATCATCGTACTGACTGCTCAACATCTTCTGCATCGCCTTCTGGAAAAGTCCTGGGGCTTGCTTGAGGCCCATCGGAAGCACTTTCCATTGGTATATTTCCATACCCACCACAAACGCCGTCAGCCATCTGGACTTTTCCTCCAGTGGTATCTGCCAGAAGCCATTCTTAAGGTCAATGACCGAATAGAATTTTGCATTCCGCAGTACTCTCCTTCCTTCTTCTAATGTCGGGAGAGGATTTCTCTCTTCCTCCAGCACCTTGTTAACACGAGCATAGTTAACTGTCAGGCGCCATTCTCCTCCTGGCTTCGGCACTATTCTCGGTTGTGAGACTATTGGAGATGTTGATCTCTCAATAAAGTCCTCATTGAGCAGCTGTCTTGCTAGCTCCTCCGCTATCTTCGCCTCATGTATACTCAAATTCGCCCTTCGTGGTGCCGGTAACGGCTCCGCACCCGGTATTTTGTAAATAACTTCAGGCTTGACACCACCTGCATTTGGAGGGTCAAAAATTTTCTTGTTCGCCTCTAATTTGGATTTTAAAAGCTCCTTCTCCTTCTCCGTGCCTACTCCTTCTTCCAATATTTTCCGCGCCGCCTCTTGAAAATCTTCATCAGACATCTGCTTATGCTGCTTGAGGGGTTCTCTGTCCTCCTCCAAGCCTAAGTCCTCTTCCGAGACATCATCTAGGCCCGTCTTTTCATACGTGACCGTGTCCGGCTCATCATCTTTACCGAGCTCCACCAGCATGTCAATGAGTCTCGCGTATTGCAAAGGAGCTTTACGGGTGTAAAAACCGTCAAAGCATGTGAATGCTTGCGGTATCAATTTCAACTTGTCGAGGTCTCTGAGCTTCCGCTTGTATGCACTGCTCTGCTCACGAGTTCCCATACGACAAGCCACCACTAGCTGTTGCTTGCGAGAGGGTACCGGTATAGGATGATCAATAAGCCGGTCCCTTATTTCGTGCGCCCATATCGCCTTCTCATTATATGGCAGGATAATAGTATACTGCTTATTATTTTCGAATAAAGTCCGTAAGCATTTCTTCACTTCAGTTAGTGAACGCGGCCACGTGGGCTCGTCACCCCAGAAATCAGTAATAAAATTTTAATAGTTTCTGGTGGAGTATCCGGGATTCGCCCCGTTCTCCTTGGTACAAACGCCTCCCTTTTTTCTTCTCCTACTTTCGCATGGAAACAGTATCCGTTAGTAATATGGACATCTGTTCCTACTCCTTCCGCGAATCTCGCCAACGACGGGCTTCTTTGTGCGACACATATAATCTCCTCCTTTCGCTTCTCGATTAAGTCATCAATAGACTTTTTGTCCCAATGGCATGTCGGAACTGCGACAGTGCACACTTGGGATTCCCAATTGTCGGTCCAGGACAGTTCATCCGGTCTTACGACATGGGGGTGAACGTACACCTCAAGTGCCTCATGTGCGATGGCCATCTTTTTGTGATCCGTCGCTAGACTCAGCTCATAAGCCTCATAAGAGTCAGTAGCGTTGAAGGGATCAATATCGTTCTTTTCTCCTCTTTTTACTCCATATATCACTCGCCGTGCGGCGCAATCAATCACAGCCCCCATCGTAGCCAATTGGTCATACGATAGTAATATTGACCGTGGTAACCGGGGACGACATAGAGGTCCATACGGTGTACTCGTGCGGATTTCAATTTAAAGGTTAGTGTGATGATTCCCGTGATATCCGTCCGGCTGCTCACTCCTTTGAGAGTGCCAGTCGAATTTTTCATATTTCCGTCCACCCAGTCCCGGTATCAATTTAAAAACTTCCGGCCGACAATATTAATATTCGCCATCGTATCATTACCAACTTTTAATATTGTCTTCAATGCTTCACAATAAAGTTCCGTATAACACAGAGCATCGGGCCTGTGTATATTGGCTGCGAGAACAAGAACTTTACGTTCCAAATTTTGGAGTCTTGTCTCTAAGTTTTTCAACTCCTCCTTCTTCTCCTCCTGCTTCACCTCATTAACATTGTTATTATTCTGCGGTACTGGTGCGTTTACTATGTGAGCGACATTGTCTTGTGGCACTTGAGTACACACATTGTCTTTTTGCTCGCCACCCGCCGCGATCGTAGACATTGAGTCTGTTCGTGGTTGTTTGCTTGGCCGAGGCGATACGTCTGCCATTGGCCTCCTCGCCTCCATCGCAAGTCTCGCCTTCCTATTTGCATCAGTTATCATTGGTAACCGTGATGTATGAACGGGTATGAGACTACCTTGGGGCTGCAGTCTCTGTGTACCCACGTCTTTGTATTCAGATTAAGGAAGCGTTGGCCCAGTCTGCACAACAGCATTAGAAAGCACTGTGACTTTAGGGTTAAACTTCACAGTCTTCTCCTTCCTCTCTTCTTCCCCCTCCAGTCATTCCACCACCTCGAAACGATTACCTTGAGTAGTGTCCGGGTGGGATGGCGTATCGGTCTCCGAGGCAGTGTTGTAGGCCTGAGCTCGACCGAAATTTGGGTTGGAGCTTGCCCACGAGCCTCCTCCTCCTCTGGGTGGGGGGGCTGGAGCTCGAACAGCTCTCCCTCCATAAGGGGTATATCCCCGACCTCCTCCTCTTCCTCTCTGAGGGGTTCCCTGCCACCTCGAGGCTCCTCTCCGTGTTCCTCGTCCTCGTCCTCCTCCTGCTCCTCCTCCTCCTCGTCCTCCTGCTCCTGCTCCTCCTTCTCGTCCTCTTTGAGAGGCCTTTAAGTTCTTTTGTCTCTCCCTTTCCTCCTTCTTCTCCTTCATCCTCTTCATGTAGGTAATGATTGCCTCTCGTAACTCCTCATCATCACACATATTGGCATACCAACCTTCGTTCACAGCGGCAATCTGAAGCATATAGAAAAGGCCCGGTTCATTGCCTTCCGTCCTGCTCAGAAAATTTGCCCTTGCTGTTGGGTTCTGCCTATCATGATTGAAAGAGCAGTCTCTGTTCTCCATCTGTGCCTTACACTGCAAGCCCGCGAACCACCTCCAACATGCGGTCTTCAGGTCTGGCTCTCTCTGTCTCTTCCAACCGGCAACTCTGTTTGTGTACGTGGCTTGTGCGCCAACAGGTACACCGCCTGCCTGTGCCGTATGTGCCTCCGTGAGCGAGTCCATGTTTGAGTATGCACTCATCACTTCTTGAAACAGTGCTGACGGAGCAACGCTTTGAACCGTATGTTCGAACACGTGTGTCTCGAGGAGTTCTTGGACTTCACTGAGCTAAACGTCGAGCATTGTTGTATGAGCTGAGTAAGCTTACTCGGGTTAACTGTGTGTAACGCCGAAAAGAAATAGAGGATGATCTACTTGCGGCCATAGAATAGCCCATAGGAGGAAACTACCTCCGTAAGGGTCGCCGCCAAGCCAACAGCACTCCTCAAACTCATCGCCACTGTCTCAAAGATTTCAAATCCTATGAGAGTACCAGTGCAGAGATGCTGGTATCCATGAGATTGAAAATATGAAATGAGTGTGGCCACCGCCAGTTCACACTGAGCGTCTAGGCCTGTTGCATTGTTTCTCTTAATCTCCTCCGTCTTTCTCAAAAACTTTTACTGTGTCAGATCGAATCCCTCCGAGACTAGAGATTGGTCAAAAACAGTGACAAGGGCCTCGTATTCCTGCGTTTCGTCGCAAGGAAAAGCCTTCATGCAGGCATTGATCTCTTTGAGCTTGCTCAAAAGCGAAGCATCAGAGTCTTTGTCTGAGCTCGTCTTGGCATATAGCATGAGACTTGCCACTCCTCCTTTCTTCCCCTTGAAGGCATTTATGATATTTTGTCTGTCCTTCTTCTCCGTGTTTGTGACCACCACCGTAGTTGAGCCCGGGGCAGGGGCTGGTGGGGCAGGAGCTGGTGGGGTCAAATATGTCGGAGGGTGTGCCTTTGCACCACTCACTTTTGCTTTCATTCTTTCCAGTCTCATCGTCTTCTCGAACTCCTCATTCTGATAAGTGATTTAAGGACAGAGTGATCCTTGGTAGGAATCCATCTCTTCCATGCCTCCTTGTGCAGTAACGCACCCATCAACAGTCTGATCTTGGTCAGAACTCTGTCGGTCTTCGCTAACTCATCAATCACAGGATGAGTTTCTCCTGCTGCCTTAATGCTTTTTTCCATCTCTGCCTTCCCCTCCTCCAAGGCCTTTATCTCCATCGTAAAAAAATGAAATATGCCACTCGAGTTTTTCGAACCCAGATTGGTCTTCATTTTTGTTACATCGACTGCCTCCTGACCAGTCGCGAGGAATCTGGCTATTGCTCTTGGGTGTGTGTACTGGAGGTAACCCTCACATCGTGAGCCGTATGAACGTTCCCAAATCAGGGTTTGAGTGTATACCCCAAAGATAGCATCGAGTAATTCAAGGTGGGTGTGTGTGTCCCCAAACTTGATATGCTGTATCTTCTTTCTCTCTTCTGGATCAGAGACCAGTTTGCCGAGGAGCTGTGCTGTGTTTGATAATAGGATATAGACATCCTTTTTAGCACGACTTTTCTCTCTTCTTTGATCCTGAGGGATCCACACATAGGTGTCCTTCTCTACCCCCATCTTGTTATCAAACTCTTCTTAAGTGAGGTCACAGTGGTCTTGCACCCACTGTTGTTCCTCCACTGTGATCTCCTCTCCATCACTATGAATCAAGTCGATCATTTTTCCTCCTCCTCCTCCCGTGTAGGCAGGTGGTAAGGGATTACCATATGCTCCTCCTCCTCCCGTCTCTTCTTGTTCAAATCCTCCTTCATCTTCGTCTCCTCCATATCTTCCTTCATCATCCCAGCCCTCTTCTACTCCTCCTCCTACTCCTTCATCTCCTCCTCCTCCTTCATTCAATCCTCCTCCTCCTCCTTCATTCAATCCTCTTCCTCCTCCTCCTCCTGCTTCTTCTTCTTCTCTTCTCTGATCTGCCTCCGAGAATTCACTCACTTCGGCGGTCTCTGTCGACATGATGTCGTAGTAGTGATCAACAGGAGGACAGTGTCAGCTCCTATGTTTGGTTTTTGTTCGTTTGTGTTCTGTTCCTCCTTCAGTCGATTGACTAGTGAGGAGAGAAACTAATAGAGAGGGTAGGATAAGATTCCCTGTCCTCTATGAAACACTGTTTGTATGTTTGTTTTTGTTTGAGATAAATAGTCTTTGAGACTTTCTTCGATTTCTTGTTCTCCTTACTCAGATTACTTTCTCCTCCTTCTTTTCTATATTGTATCTAGTATGGGGCACTTGGACCTATACACAGATAGTAATAGAAAAGCTAGAAAAGCTCTCCTTGAGAAGTCGACAGTCGGTCGGATAGGTTCTCAGACCTACCTTTAGAAAACGATCAGAGGTTTGCAAAAATACTCTGACGTATGTGTGAGATAATGCAGATAAATGCACAAACTAGAAGGGTAAAGTGTTGTGCTCCTGTCCCTATGCTTGTTTGTGTTTTGTGTGTGTTCCTTCACTCTTCTGTCCACCTCCTTCTTCTTGGTCTCTGTGTGAGAACAGCAAGAACAACAGAGAGTTTGTATCTGATGTCTCCTTGTGAGCACACAGATATGGATTGTGCTAGAGGGTACGAGACACCTGCTTGAGACCAATCAAATTATTTGTTTTGTGAAAGAGTTATGAGGGAGCTGTGTTGGAGTATTTGTTTTCGTCTGACGTCCCCGTGTGAGACAGGTCAGTGAAAATTCACTCTGTTGCCTGTGTGGCAAAGCAGAAAGAAATCACCCTAGTGATGTGGACTCCAATGTAATGCCCCCAACGATAGCTCGTAAAAAGTCGGTAATACAACCAAACACAGTCCTCAAAAGGTGAGAATGATGTCTCGTTATATTAGCTCAGTGAAGCCAAAAAGGAAAACGGCAACAGACCGGGAATAAAATGGCATCAGGTCCGATCCGGACAAATAATACTGAAAAACAAGCTGGTGCACCTGTCAGCAGGAAAAGGTACTTTTTACCTGCTATCCGGGGGGTGATGCCTACACCAACAAAGAGCGCAGAGTAATATGACTGGCCGGATATAAGTAATGGCACTTACGACACCGTTACTCTTATACGGTCGGTTCATGTCACTATTAACATTGATTATTAGTTCTAACACTCCCACTGTAGCAAAGTAAATTAGTGAAAGTTACTGCAGGTCCTACTATATTACTATCTCTAACTCTATTTTGTGAAATTCATGAAAACACAAACTAAAAACATGCTGACTACTTACCGTCACGCTCTCCGTGAAGTATCATCAGACGTTGCTACCTCACTACGCGCGGCAAGCATATATTAATATCAGTTAGACTATATGCAGTGCTGCGGTCCCACTGTATAGTGAGGCCTCTCTGCGTAAGCTCTGACGAGAAGAAGATTATTGAAATAGTCTACCCCCACCTGACAACTGACAATCTAAATAAGACTCTGCTCCCATATTGCTGAATAAGGAAGTATGTACGATGCTAATAATAAAACTTGAAGCGATACGGAAAGTCACAGTGCTTTTTCAATAAATGCAAATGTTAACTATTAAATCATAGCAGGTTTGATATGGTTGAAACGACAGTATCAGACTGAACACTTGAACGATCTGCCAAAATTTTTACAGTTGATAAGTCAATCCTTTTAACCTGTTCATCAGATTCTCCTCTGCACTACGTTTCAACTTCAGTAACTAGTTTTCGATTCCGTTCAGAAATGATTTCAAACTACGCATGATTAAATCAAAGATCTTTTTAGAAAAGATCAACTATTGCCTTTTTCCTCCATATATGATCTTTTTCCAGATTTTCCTTGAAACAGTTCTTACTGTAAATCTGTGGACAAGGAAAGGAACGGAACGAAACGCAATCTTTGACTGTCTTTTTCGCCATTCCGACTCCTAGTCATTTTCGCCTAGGTCCCTCAAATCAATTTGGGTTTTCAAGTTATTACCAACCCGACACTACCCGTTTATGACTTTAACTTGCGCATGCAGACGTCGACAGACAGACAGATAGATAGACAGATAGACAGATAGACAGTCAGACAGACAGACGTTCGACAGACAGACAGGCAGACAGACAGGCAGACAGGCAGGCAGACAGGCAGACAGCGCAGACAGACAGATAGACAGACAGACAGACAGACAGATACACAGACATGTATATGTACAGCAGACAGGCATGCGCAGACAGGCAGACAGACAGATAGGCAGACAGGCAGACAGACAGATAGGCAGACAGACAGCAAACATAGCAACAAAAGATGATAAGGTTAGTTAGTTGATTACCTGGTGGGTAGTGTGTCTAAAGTCAGACTTGTTTGTTGTTTTGATGGGTATGGTGAATGGCGCGAAATTTACTTCGCAAAAATTTACTTGAAAGTACTCTTGAATACCGAATGGTGGGCCGCGAGAATTCGTTCGCTTTCTCAAAGTGGCACTGGCACCGGCTTTTCACTAAGAGCTCAAATTACCGAAATTTACGGTGCGCGCAACTTAGCGCGCAACTAGGCTTTCTCGGGCTATTTGCACACAAATCCGCTGTAGAAAAAGTGGCAAAGGCTGTCCGTTTCCACTCCCCGTGAAGTTCACAGGGGTCTGAAAAGCCACTGCCCGTGAAGTTCATCGGCGGGTTTGGACTTGGAAAAAATTAGCACTAGCACTAAAGTAATAGTTGTAGAAGTAGTAGAAGTAGTAGTAGTAGTAGTAGTAGTAGTAGTAGTAGAAGTAGTAGTAGTAGAAGGAGGAGGAGGAGGAGGAGGGGGAGGGAGAGGAGAAGGAGTAGTAGTAGTAGTAGTAGTA
>WBZZ01003128.1:240000-247500 GCA_019918135.1 Paulinella micropora | reverse complement strand
GAGCATGGTTACATATGAAAAATAAAATTCGCAAGCGCTTCCCGTAAGGGGTGTCAAAAGAGACAAATTATCGACCGGTCTGGTACAGCACAGGGGTGGATTCCAAGCCTGTCAACCTTCGAGAGGTGATGAATCGCCCATCACACCAACCATAATAATAATAGTACTGGACAAATTATGTTCATAAGTGTAACTTATATATATACGTAAAGAGATTGTGGGCACGCGGTCCCAAGCAATTGCACCGATCACGCACTGGAATCCGCGCAAGAGTCCGAGCGCGATCAACCTCACGGGCCCGAGCAAGAGCACGATCACACTCTGGGATCAGCACAAGAGTCCGAGCGCGATCAACCTCCGGATCCGTACAATTAGCCGCGTCCATGGCAGGTCGGAGGGAGGCTTGAGCGGTCAGCCCCCCTAGCGTGTACCTATAACATCTGTCTCTGTAAATAATATATGCAAAAAATTACATTTCTACGGATATACGATTAATATTGCCCATAAAATACGAATATATAAGTAAATTCCCTTATCATTTCACAAGTTACGAGAAATCAAAACCCAACCGTTTTAAACTGAGTTCGTCCATCATTACCGAGACTTTATCCTCTAAATGACTAAACTTATCATGCGTGAAATTAATCTTGGTGAAAATGTCCGCGACATTATCCTCAGACGATACGCGAACTAAAATAACTACCCGGTCTTTTACGAGTTTCGCAAGGAAATGATACCGTACGTTGATGTGCTTAGTGCGTGATTCCCCTAGCCCTCGTTCTGCCAACAACATAGCTCCTTCGTTGTCCTCGTATAGGGTGGTAGGTTCATTGAGGGCAATACCCATATCCGTCAAAGTCTGCCTGATGGCTAAAAGCTCCCTCACCGCTTCATTAGCTGAAACGGTCTCTGCTTCAAGAGTAGACTGAGCTATCACCGGCTGTAACTTGGAGAACCAAGCTACGGGGGCACCATTGAAGAAAAAGATAAACCCTGACCGAGACTTACGGGATAGTCTATCCCCCGCAAAGTCTGAGTCAGCAAACCCGATCAAAGGTTTTCCTGTTATCATCTTTTCGATGTTGATGATCACGGGCACACTAAACTCATCAAACGCTACCGAACTGAGCGAGAGGTGTTCCTCCCCCTGGGGTACCTTATCGGATTGAATGAGATTCACATTTAAAGCGCTAGCGGCTGCTGATGGCTGATGGCTTCCTAGTGGCATTCCACGACTTCGGCACCTTAGGCACCTCAAATAACCCATAGATCAACTCCAAAAGCTTCTTGTCCCCTCTACGAAAGAACAAAGCCCGTGGAGTTATTATCCATTGAAACATGCGATGCAACATGGCATAGGATATCTGGGGGTTAGGAATCTGGTGCTTGGCTGCTATGCTCAAAGTACATATCAACAAGGGGCGTGTGTGCACGGCTAAGAAGATAAGCATCCCAACTAGACACCTGATATCGTCATTCAACAACCTATGCCCCTTCTTGAGGGGTGCCGGCGATTCCGAAGTGAAGGGGGTCTTAGCCGGGGTTTCCTCCAAGTAACCCAGTTCGTTTAGGATCAAGAGCTCATATTTCCTCTGATGGAGCAAAATCCCTCTATCGTTCTGTACTATTTGGATGTTCTTGAATTCTGTAGCATTTCCCAAGTTCTTACAACGGAACCCGTGCTTGCTGAAACGGGCTACGAGGCATCAGGGCTTCATGTGCGGCCTTTAGGTTGCATGTACATCTACCGCGTGAATCCCATCGTCGACATGAAAGGATAGCAATTGGGTGTCTTTAGGTTGATCCCCGAGCTTCACAAAGGAAGCTTTGTCCAGAGTAAGGGGGGTGAATTTCTGACGCACAACTAACTCGTGCGACATCACGTCGTACCAAAGTCTGCCCGATTCCGGATGCCCATAAAGCGCCTTCTTGAGCAACCAGACGAAACCAGGTTTCTCAAACCCAGGGAGGGGCTTAACATAGATGTCATAAGGCAGGTAAGCATGGAGGTAGGCAGTGGTGAAATCAACAAGCCACAGATCAATCCCAAAACAAGCAGCATACGCAAAATAAGCAAAATAGTGCGGTGATGTGCGGTCGGTGAGTATGTCTTTTTAGGATCAAACTGTAAACCCGCCCTAAGTAGGTCGCCCCGTAGGGTAACCCTTGCTTTATGGAACTCTTCACGGGTTCCCTGCTGCTTGATTGAATCTATCCACTTCAGGGGAATAATGGGGGACCCAGATCTTTTCGCCTCGCTTTCCTCTCTCCATTCGAACGCCTTAAGCTCTTCTTGCTGACGTACCTCAGTTTCCCGTGCCTGTCTTCGATCTTTAGGCTTCTGAATAACGGGAAACTGAGGTACCTGTTCGCTGACTAAGCAATAGTCTATCCTATCCTCGCGTGCACAAATAGATATGTGCCCTCTCCTCGTCTTACCTCCCCCTGGAATTATGTTCTCAAGGGAGATGGACGCTTGCTCATGAGAGCGCCAGTTTGTACCGTGTTTGCTCTTTTCGGACTCTATCCCTCTCCCCCTCGGCGAACTCGAATTCAGAGGTGATATTCGAGTCAATCGCCGGTGCAGATATGATTGAGGCAGGTGAAGCACCAGGTGTGGGCAATGCATGTGGAACAGCGGCAGGTGAAGCAGCAGATGTGGGCAATGCATGTGGAACAGCAGCCATGTGTTCGGCATAGGCATATTTGATGATGTCCTTGTCCCACATCTTATCCGTTACGACATCATCAAAAGTAACATCATGTGCGGGGAAACGTTTAGATTTCCGTACGATCGGGGCGAAAGGTTGGAGCGTGACCCCTTTACGTTCAGCAGTTTCCCACTGATCGCCGTAGGTTTGTTTAGCCCATTCTTCACCCCCTGCTAATATTACCCTGACTTTGGTTTTCCTCACCCTCTTACCTATTGTTTTACGCGTTGACTCCCCCTCATCTTTCGGCGGTTATTCGGTTTAGAACTAGCCCTAGGCTTAGGGCTCGGGCGTTCTAGGGTTGGTAAATTCTCGTAGCCGGGACCGAAGTCCTCGCTATCGGAACTACTCGTAACTTTACCTGGAGATTGAGGGGGGACGTTCGTGACATTAGGTATACCAGTAGTGATGATTTCATGAACTACTCCCCCTGCAAGAAGTTCTGGTGCTGGGAGGTCATCTATGAGATTATTGCTCTCTGGAGAGGGGCCAAGTTCCGTGGTTTCGGTGGATGTATGTGGGTTGGTGGTTGACTCTGGATTGGGTTTGGGTTCGGCACTCAACCTACGGAGAAGAGCTTATCTTTCTCCCCTGGGGGCTCCCCCAATTATTTGGTTGCCTCTTTCTTTCATCTCCATACGTCAAACACCACATCCCGTACATTACCGTGTATTGTACGATCCACAGGGTCGTAGACCCTATAATACCCGGTATTCCGTTCATAGCCAAGGAACAATCACTTTCCTCCCCCTTTCCCCTTTTCCCCTACGTGCCTTGATCTTCATTACTGCGGCACAACCCACAGGTGGCAAATGATGAAGATAAGGCTTAGTTTTGTGGATTACCTCATAGGGAGACTTACCACGGAAGGGTCCTTGGGAAATGGGGAGGAGGTTATTGATGTATGTCGCATTCTTCTCCATTTCAGTCCAAAAGGTAGGAGGAAGCTCGGCATCGCTCAGGAGAGCTCTAGCCGGACCTCCATTGGTCTGGTGCGATCTCTCAACTTTAGCGACGGCTTGCTTCTCCGCCTTTGGGGCCTCTAGGAGAATAACTTGCGTTTCATCTAACCATTCCTTGAAAACACTGTATAGACCATATTCTTGGTCACAAGTAACGCGTTTAACCTTTCTTTCGGTGTGCCTTTCGAAAAAGGCGACAGCCTTAAGGAAGCAAGAGAAAACTTCGTTCTTATGGCGAAGATAATAGTCTATTTCAAAATGAGAAGCAAGACACTTAACGGTAAACTTATACTTCTTACCGTCCCACGATGTCGTATTCCACCAACCCTGAGTATCCATGGAGATGTGAATCCCAGGGTGGCGTTCAACGATATGGTGGTTGCTTCTGAAGTGCGGTGATCGCTTAATTTTATTGCGCAAGCAATACTCACACTTCGTGATACGTTCTCTCCAGCCTACACCCACTATGTGAACCCCCATATAGTGAGCCATTCTTTCCATAGCTACACCGCGATGTTTACACATGCGATGAAAAACTACGGCATGAATGCTCTCTTTATGGTGGGGTCGAACAACAGGGTGGAGGGCTCTCTCCATCCCACATTTGGCATCATGTTCATAATCATGACGAACATTACAACATGCATCATCGATCATAACATTACAACATGACAGCCCCTGTCCCCTATTACCCTTCTCATTTTCTTCGTCACATCTCCAACCACATACACATGGTGACATACACATCAGTATATATAGGTAGGGATGTCTTCTGAAAAAGGGAGAGTAGAGGGAAGTCAGAATGTGATGGTGGAGGTTGATGGGGTATCATCCTCGACCTTCACGTTCTGCTTTTCCAACGGGACAGGGTCATACCATTCGTTAGGATTGAGCGGGGTCATGCCGGGGGGGTCAAATACAGATAGGTTGTTAGGTAATGACCTCCCCCGCACAACGATCTGTTCCTCAACGATAGGGATAGGTTCTCTCAGGACAACAAACTGATTGTTCTGATGCGACAAAGACAACCATACATTCTCATAATAGCGAGCAAAGGGAGGTAGATTTGAGTTTGTTTATGATCATGTCTGCCTTCATAGGGACGGGGATGGGCTCCCATCCGTTTCTCTTGCTTCTCAACGATGTTGAGGTATTCTGCTAACCATGTGCTCACCTCTTTCGCCTTCTTGGCGTAAGAGGGGTAGATGGTTTGCTGATCCTCTTGGAACTTGACTAATTCAAGCCCACCGTCATGTTTTTGCAGAGCAAGGAAGCATGCTACTCCATCCGTTCCTCCCTGTTGCATCACAGCCATAACCTTACGGTCATGGGCGCATGACTGCAAAAGGTAAGCAAATAGGATTCTTTTGAGGGACTCTCTTTTGCTTGTCAACTGCTCTATAATGCCTAGCAGCTCGCTGAGAACTAAACAAGGCAGTCGGTTTACTTCCGAATGTCATTATTGGTACTTTGCTTTTATGCTCGGTAGGTATGATGACATTCTCGGGGTCATCCGATTTATCTGGTTTAGGTTCGGCTTTCACTGACGTTCTTGTTTCCTCCTTAGTCCCCTCTTTGTCCCCCTCTTCTTCCTTTGGGGAAAGTAGAGGTGATTCAATTGGGGAGTCAGGAGGAACTAAAACGTTAGGAGCTTTCAGGGCTTTGACGAATGGGTGGTCCTCACATCCAGAGATGACTGATAGGACAATAGGATTGGTTGCTCCAATTACTGCAAGCAGCGTATAGAGGAACAAATCCCAGTCCGGTTTGTCATCGTGGAGTTTGGGAGGCTCCATTCTGAACTTAGCTAAATCAAACATGGGGTTAGCCATGTTGGTTTAGTATGCAAAGGGCGGAAGATAGCAGAAATGCTCGACTATCAATAGATCACTAACCTGGGGTGAGTGAGGGTGAATAGATAGGGGAAAATATGAATGTGGGGTTCTAGTACCTATCGTACCTAGTCTGACCACAGGTGGGGATTGCAAAGACTGCCTACAGCACGTCTTATGCTATGATGATTGACTGCCTTCCGCACGTCCGGACCACGTACACTTTTGCGTGACTCCCTGGTGCCAGCTCACCAAAAATGTGTGTGCGTGATTAAAGCTCTGTATCAGAGTTCGCACAACAAGGCTCGATAACATGTTCGACCAGTATAACTTAATATAATGATCCGGAACTCACAGCTCACCGCGTCTGCAGTAACAAAGCTTTAATAACGCGCCAAACCAACAGATCGACATGACTGGCCGGATTTCAGTAATGGCTCTACCGACACCGTTACTCTTATACGGCCGGCCCTTGTAACTCTTAATATTGATTATTAGTTCTAACAAAAAACAAAAAACAAAAAAAACAAAAAGTTGAAAAAGCAGTCACAGTTCAAGTTAAGGTCATGCGGCAATGATTTAGTTAGTCTCAGACTCAGTCTCAAATGCTCAGTCTGCTTCCCACCGTGGCTCAGCTCTATCAGAGCCAACTAGTCTATTAACCCTAGGTTTAAAAACAGTGTGTGAAAAAAATGCTCACGATACTCTTAAACTTCAAGTTCCCACTTATTCCTACTACACAGTGGCAAGTATTACTAACTTGAATCAGTCATATTGGGCGGCCGCATGATTTTACGCAATTATTGCTGTTGACATTCAAGACAACAGCAAAAATTAGTTTTTCATTTTTGTGTCAGATTTTCATTTTTGTGACAGTTTTTCATTTTTGTGACAAAAATTCAAATTTTCAAATTTAACTGTAACATTTCCGAAAATTTACGATATTTTGCGGACGAATATAGCAGTTAATTTGAAAAATTCAAATTTTCACCCAAAATCAAAATTCCAACCAAAACTGAAATTCCAACCAAAACAGAAAAATCAATTTTTTTTGTTGTCTTGAATGTCAACAGCAATATTTATTAATAATAACCAAATGCTTACTCAGAAAACGTGAAAGATCAAAGGCGGGACAGATCGTTCGACACACGCTCCCTTTCTTCCTAGAAGACAATCGTTTGCCTTTTATGAGAATTGCTGTGCGCGCTTTCGATAAGCGGTTTTGGTGCAAACACTGACCGACTTTTTTAAATATCAGTAAGAGAATACTTGTCACACTAGTAGGATAAGTTGTCATTTATTAAACTTGAAAGTGTTTGCGTAAACTGTACAGCCACTTTCCTTCTTTCTCTGTCATCTGAAGATTTATTTATATATTTTTTCAAACACTTTCCTCTTTTCTTATTTATACTTCGACCTCCCACTCATCCCTACGACTGGCATGTTTTCAAATAAAGAGTGTTCGCGCAAACAAAAGGTACTTATCATTGTAATATTAATACATCGATACAGTCCGATACTGATGTCAAAGTCGACCTTTAATGTTCTTAATATTATATATATTGATGAATAATCATTCGACTTAGAAATCTTGATGGAAATCTCAGGAAGAAAGATGTTCAGAATCAAAGTAGCGCCTTCCGAATCGCCATACAGAATCTACAGCATCAATGATCATCTTGTTAGACCAAACCTAGCCTGAATCGAAGAAACTTCATAACGAATCACGCAAGTCTTTTTTTTTTTCGCAATTTCTAACTTAACTCTGGTCATTGTTCTGTTGGCATCTCACGTTTGCTTGGCGCTTGGTGACTCAACCGCCTCCTGTCTCTTTTCACCATTCGAACTCATAGGTGACGAAGACGCGCTTGCCGTTTCCGTTCAGACCTTGATGTGACAAGTGCATCTGAAGCGGTCCCAAAGACCCCATGATCCAGTTCTTTTGAAGTTCCCTTCCGACCGTGTCAAGTGCATTTTGGGTGAAGATAGAAGGGA
>WBZZ01003128.1:232500-235000 GCA_019918135.1 Paulinella micropora | reverse complement strand
TGTCAAACGAGAAGCCAAAGCGAATCAAGAAGCCTTCTGCAAAGAAGAGGCGTGCAGACGAGGAGGCTGGAGACGACTGCGACGACTACCAAGGGGATGCAACCACGACGCGGCTGGTGGCAATCAAAGTGGACTTGGAAGCGCGGCAACTATGAGCAACCCTACCGGCATCCCAGCGCTAGCGACAGGCGCCGGCCATGATCAACCGTCCGGAAGCGCAGCTAGCAGCAGCAGCAGCAACAACACTGGTACCACCCACGCATCGCCACCATCATCACCATCACCACTCACTGGCGGATCTGGCCATGGGGCACCGACACTGCAACAACAGCAAGATGCACTACAACGAGCAGCCTTGTTTCTCGGGGGCTGCGCCAACACCGCTCCCACTGATCCCACTGCACGCACCTCCACAGCACGCACACTTACAAACGCAGACTTAGTGCAGATGGTGAAGCTACTGCAGGCCGGAATCAACTCTACCTTCGCCGATCAAACGAACCTGCTATCTAAACAAGTCAACGCAATGATCTTCCAAGCCAAGCAGGAGACTGGGCAACGGGACGCGAAGCTCATAGAGAAGCCTGTACATCGACGCTACTTTCAGGGAGGGAAGATCATCATGGCGATACTGGAGAGCAAGGCCTAAAAGAGCGAGCAAGAGCGGCTGGCTGATGCAATCGCAATGGCAACTGCGCTGGCTACTCTGGCCATGGATATGTGCGGACCGACAC
Source organism: Paulinella micropora (assembly GCA_019918135.1). NCBI lineage: Eukaryota > Cercozoa > Imbricatea > Euglyphida > Paulinellidae > Paulinella > Paulinella micropora. Next base: position 234,266 of record WBZZ01003128.1, on the reverse strand, counting down.
CTCTACCAGCGGAAGAGGCAGAACAAAAGTTCATACAAGCAGCCAAGCGACTGCGAATCGCGGGTGACGTTGCAGCCTACTGTGAGCCTATCCGGGCACATACTTCGAAGAGCACCGCAAACCCATATGGCAGCCACAGCAAGGGGCTGTGCCGTATCTGCTACTCTCCACAGCACTGGGCGAAGGACTGCCCACAGAGAAGCACTGCTTCCGGCGTGAATACTAACAACATCGCAGCACCTCAAAGCAACGTGACTACACCAACGTTGGCGTGGGCAGGCGTCCCGGGATACACAGTACCATCAATCGGGCAGCAGCCGCACATGCAATACGCGATCCCGGCACCGCAACCACAAAACCCGACGGGGTACATAGCAGTCACCCCAGCAGTGCCACCACCATACATACCTACTAGCGCGCGCACACATGCATCTTGCACCCACTGTCACAAGCGCAGACACACCGCAGAACACTGCTGGACCCTGAACCCCAATCTGCGCCCGCAGCGTACTACTAACTGAACATTCAAGCACACTGCGGCTCACAAACACGCATACACATCGCACATCAGCACGAGCAGTAGTTGCGTATGTAGTCGAGCTTGACGCCCATGCATCATGCAACAGAAAAAACAGTGCATACGCATTAAATATATATATTATCCTTACTTTGAGATACATTTCTGAACACTTCATAAAGTCAGACTCGCACGGCAACACGCCACCGGTTTAAAGTGACTAGTCAAAAGAACGACGACAACACGCCAAATAGGAACGTAACAATGCGCCAAACAGGCTGCAGTTTAATAAAATATTACGTTTGCTTATTGAAATACCGACTCTGCCATCACTACGTATTAAAAACGATTATCTCTTACTGTGACTGGCAGATACTCACGCCCGAAATTGGTCGGCAAGATTTCAGACTTTTTACCAAAATCAGCGCCGAAATCAAAAGTGTTCAAAGAATACGCATGGACCATGCAGTGCGTATGGTGCAAAAAGACCGGACATCTTGCATACTTCTGCCCATCGCGACAGACGATACCGCAAGTAGAAATTCCATATGTGACGGAACTTCTTCGCACCTACTATCGACGTTCAAATTTACGCATCTTGCACCTTGGAGGAAGCACGCGACCGGCTAATGACATGGGGGAAACACTCAACCGCGGCAACCCGTGGGCTGATTCCACTGACCCTGCACATGCTATCAAAGCAAAGTTAGGATATTGGAAAGCGATTGGGACAGACCCCGTAGTCCTATCGTGGCTAGCATACGGGGTTGAGCTGACATTCGAACGCACACCGCCAGCCACAGACTTCACCAACCATCCTTCCTATTTCGAGCATATAGATTTCGTTAGTGAACAGATCAACGATATGATCAAACGCAGAGACGCAGTGGAAGTAAGAGAAGAGGAATGCATCATGATTGAACCACTACAGGTGCTCGCGGATCCAGCAAGAATTAAGAAAACGAAGCTCTGCACCGACAAGCGCTTTAGTAACTCGTTTCAAGCAAAGGCTCCTTCACCATGGAGACATTAGAAAAGGACCTACAACTGGTATTGGATGGCGACGCGGGCACGAAGCTATTTGTGGTGGACCTCAAACGGGCATTCTACTCGATTCCTTTATCACGACAAAGCAGACCTTACTCAGCATTCCGACACAACAGCAAGACTTATCAAAACACTAAATTGCTCTACAGCTTCTGCACTGCACCGTTTTGGTTTGGAAAGACAATGCGCGCAGTGGTGCGAC
>WBZZ01003128.1:225000-227500 GCA_019918135.1 Paulinella micropora | reverse complement strand
TTTGCAAACATACCTTTCCAAGTATATATATATATATATATATATATGTATATATATATACATATATATAGCCAAGACCCTTGAATTTTTGAGTTGTAAGAGCATGTTTTGATTTTTCGGTCTCATAGGGTGCAGGAAAGAAAGCGTTGGTGGGTTAAGAAGTATATTCGTATGTGTGCATGTACTAGATAAAGATGGTGTAGGTGTAGGTGTAGGTGTAGATGTAGGTGTAAATGTAGATGTAGATGTAGATGTAGATGCAGATGCAGATGCAGATGTAGATGTAGATGTAGATGTAGATGTAGATGGATATGTAGATGGATATGGATGTGTGTTTATGCATATGCATATATGTTGTGTGTGTATGTACTCATGTATATTTTGTTTGCATGTCTTGCATTTATGCATATGAATCTATGTATGTTTGTATGTGTAGGAAGCAGCGCTCAATACTATTCATCATCATCATCGTCACGACGACAGGCCGCTGCTGTCGCCCACCAGCGCCGCCTCCGCCGCCTCCGCCGCCGCCTCCTCCTCCTCCTCCTCTTCCTCCTCCGCGCTCGCCGCTCAGCCTACTGTCCCGTCTGTGTTTTTTTAAATTTAGTAACCAGTTGAATGCTTAATCGAATATACATGAAAGATCAAAGGACCGTTCGTACGACCCTCGCTCCCTTTCTTGCATAGAAAGACAATCGTATGTCTTTAGTCGAGATTGAAAGGCAATCGTATGCCTTGTCTACTACCGCGGAATTCGAACACGATCGAGCTTAGGATGTGGGAAAATCCACTCCTAGAATGTACCTATTCCTCGTTCGCTCAGGGTTGGCCAGGACGACAATGTCACTGTGATCTGTGACGTGTAGCCAGGGGTGTTTTTCAGCGCTACGTGCTGTGCACTCCCCACCGTCCTCCCTTCATAGCGAGAATGTGCGGTGTTCGCACTTTAGTTAGAGAATATTGGTAATGCGAACTAGAAAAAATGTCCCCGCCGCCGCCTCCTCTGCCTCCAGCGCGTCCGCTACCAACACAGCGCAGGTAGCAATGTGCCACATTCACCAACACACCGCCGTTGCGACCGTGACTTCTTTGGTTTTCTGCAGTGTGCTTAAATTGAAAATCCGCTTGCTTTTGAGCTTTCTTCTTCATTTGTTGTACACGTGTGCATGTGCAAGTACATCGAGCTGCTTGGTATAGGCGAATTATGGATAAGCATCGCTCGGTAGGTAAGTAGGTAGGTAAGTAGATAGGTAAGTAGATAGGTAAGTAGGTAGGTAAGTAGATAGATAAGTAGGTAGGTAAGTAGAAAGTCGCAAGCCGGTAGGAAGGGGACGCCCCGAGTGCCGATTGAAGACGGGAAGAAATTACGAGGGGTTTTGTCCATTGATCAGTACGTTTCGTGAGTCTATTTCTGTGCGATTCATCTTTTGACTTCGGTAGTTGAACTGGCGGGAATTGTTCGCATTATTTTAAATTCTTCGTCACGCACGAGTATGTGAAGTCTACGACCGGTAAGAGGGGGACGCCCCGGTTGCCGGTTCAAGACTGGAGGCATTGCGGAGGCCCCGCCGCCTTCGTCCATTGAGCAACGTCATTTGCCACTCAATCCGGCATACCACTTGCATACAGCCAGCTGAGTGGAAAGCTGATTCTTAGAGATACTGAGCGACTCCACTGTTAACTTACTAATATTAATACAGTGAATAGTCAACTACGTTAATAGTAGCAACTAACCTAACGACATGAAGACTGAGGAATACCTAACGAAGCCTCCGAGGGAGGCTCCGTAATCTCCAAGCCAAGGAATACCAGACCGGAACATACGGTAATGCTAATTTATATAAGTTACCGGGTGGGCCGGCATAATGGAAGTGGTGCAGTATTTAATGCGTAAGCTTATTCTTCCCTGGGTGAGAGTGGGAAATATTAATATTCTTGAAGTAATATCACGATTCACGTCAATGATTGATATCATACAATAGATACTAATAATAACACTTGCTTTGCCGTTGTTGTTGTTGTTGTTGATGATGATGATGACGATGACGATGATGTGTTGTTGTTGTTGTTCTTGTTGTTCTCGTTGTTGTTGTTGCTGTTGTTGTTGTTGTTGTAGACGACGAAGAGTGTAAAGGAGAGACAAGAAGCTGAGACAAGACGAGAGAGAGAGAGAGAGAGAGAGAGAGAGAGAGAGAGAGAGAGAGAGAGAGAGAGGTGGAATCAGCAGCGGTCCTTGTTGAAAACGACGCAGAGTGAATTGGAGGAGAGCAAAAAGACAATAAAGGCCAACAGCAACGTGGCGCAGATGAAAGGACACCAACCACCTTGGTTCTCCTACCATAAATACATACATATATCATATATCATGTCATATCATATCATACAGATATATCCAAGAGTTTGGCGCAGATGAAGGACACCAACCACCTTGTGGCCATCATACATATGTCATATCATATCATACAGACACATCATATCAACGCAGCATTGCACAGATGAA
>WBZZ01003128.1:195000-197500 GCA_019918135.1 Paulinella micropora | reverse complement strand
CCAAGTGTTTTGAGCACCGTAAGCTTGCGCAAGCTACAATGATGACATTGTATAAGGCCTAAACCCCCGAAGGGACCTAGCCCGGGCTATGCAACACTGGACGGCTATGACGGAATGCAGTCACCGATACGGACTAGAGGAAGATTAGTCCAATTTTTGACTGCACAGGAGCGATAGATCGCAAAAGAGCAACGAGCTACGCAGGACGATAGCTTGAAGGGATTTGGATTGGGGATGTGAAAAACCCAAGGCGCGGAAACATCGATGAACAGAGAACGATACCATGCCGCGAGCCCCGCATTCGATTGGTCGAAGGTGGCAGGTCCATCCGTTGTCCTCGATTTGAGATTTGAGCCCATTATATCGGTTAGTCTTGTAGGCTCGTGCGTCAAGGATGTTTTCCTCGACCGGGCACGTGAGTTCGATCAGTATACATATCTTGGTAGACAATGACCAGACAACAATATCGGGGCGGACGTCAGTGACACAGATGTGGACAGGAAAGGCTTGCTCAGAACCGGTGTACTGGGTTTGGAGCTGCCAATCGTTTGCGGTGTCAAGCAGGCATGGACGATGAAATGACTGCCCTTCAGACTTCTGCTCGCCCTCTTTCACAAACATAGACTTTGATTCATTTTCGTCTATACGGGAGCGTTTGTTATGGCTCTCGATGTGTTTTTGAAGGGGAGCTTCAATAGTGCAGAGCACAGAGTCGTGACGCCAGGTATAACGGCCTTGTTTGAGGGCAACATGGCAACCGGAGAGGATAAGATGATAGATAGATGGATAGATGGATGGATGGATGGATGGATGGATAGATGGATGGATGGATAGGTAGGTAGGTAGGTAGGTAAGTAGGTAAGTAGGTAGGTAGGTAGATAGATAGATAGATAGATAGATATATAGATAGATAGATAGATAGATAGATAGATAGATAGATAGATAGATAGATAGATCGATAGATCGATAGATAGATAGATAGATAGATATGTTTAATCTATGGGCGTGGCTTAGCTTGAAAAGCCATTGCCTCCTATACTACCCCCGGACAAGAACTTCAGCACCGGCCAAGCTGCACACCAACCACTGTCTCGCTGTGGTTGGTGTCTGTGCCCAGTTCAAGCCGAAAGGTAGCCGAGCCCTTTTGAACTATACGGGACAACACTAGAACACTCCCCAGGAGCGTGTGCCCTAAGGAGATGATGCCATGAGCAAGTCGAGGTTTCAGGAGTTCACGCTCGTTGTGAGTTACCTTCTACAACCCCGACTTCATCAACCCTTTGCATCACGCCCCGACTTCATCAGCCATGGTCAGGAGTTGGTTGCCTGTTTAGCCCTTGCGCTGCGCGCGATTAACGGCGGACACAAAATCGTCATTGTAGGAGATAGTTAGATCTGAACCCCAGGCTGAGTTGCCAGTGGCAGAGAACGTCTCCAGGGATAGATAGATAGATAGATAGATAGATAGATAGATAGATAGATAGATAGATAGATAGTTAGATAGATAGACACACACACACACACACACACACATATATATATATATATATATACATATATATATATATATATATAGAGAGAGAGAGAGAGAGAGAGAGAGAGAGAGTGAGAGAGAAAGTGAAGAAACAAACTCTGAACGTGTTGTGGAGAGCAACGTATACATACATACATGCATACATACATACATACATACATCTCTCTTGTTGTTGTGCAGGCCCGCAGGAAGGAAACAGACAACATTCGCTCACTCATGGGCCTACCCGGTACATACATACATACAACATACACTTTCATATCTATCTATCTATCTATCTATCTATCTATCTATCTATCTATCTATCTATCTATCTCTATCTATCTGTCTGTCTTCTGTCTGTCTGTCTGTCTATAAGAAACTGACAACGTGCGCTCACTCATGGGCCTGCCCGCAGATACATACATATATTGCAACATACATTACATGCATACTTTGCATGTATGTATGTATGTATGTATGTATGTATGTATGTAGGTAGGTATGTATATATGTATATATGTATATATATATATGTATGTATGTATGTATGTATGTATGTATGTGTGTATGTATGTATGTATGTAAGTATGTATGTATGTATGCATGTATGCATGCATGCATGCATGCATGTATGTATGTATGTATGTATGTATGTATGTAACATTCATAGGTGGGGCGGGGGGCAAACCGTCAACCGATCCAAAGGTAGATGGATAGATGGATAGATAGATAGATAGATAGATGAGATATCGACTAATGTCAGAAAAAGGAGCTTCTGATTTCGTCAACCAAGGAAGTCTGGGTAAATTATTAACCCGATGCCCGCTAAGCCGTGATGTTTGCACGGAAGGGACTGATACAGGCGATACCAAACCTCCCTAGTACCAGGCGGGGCCAGGGCTCGTTCCATAAGCGCCCCTTGCAGAACGAGCTCCCACCTCCATTACAGAGGACCCAGTAAGCAGATGGAGTTTCGAGACTGTT
>WBZZ01003128.1:155000-185000 GCA_019918135.1 Paulinella micropora | reverse complement strand
ATAAGCTCTAATGACACCCCCGCAAGGGCAGTTCCAACACTTCCAGACGGGCCGGTATGTTCAATGAAAATACTGGTCCAGAAATAGACCGGTATGTTCAATGAAAATACTGGTGGCACCGATGGGAATCGAACTGGCGACAGGGCCCAGATGGTAGAACTTGACCACTGGGCTATCACGGTGTCAATAATAATAATAATAATAATAATAATAATAATAATAATAATAATAATAATAATAATAATAATAATAATAATAATAATAATAATAATACTATAATACTTCCTCTAAGGCATACTGATGCAGCTGATGGCACGATCCGTTTCCGGACATGAGCCTCCATGCCCTTGTTCGAGGTGCTCCATCCCCACCTAGTCAGTCTCTCGACTGATTATAGGGGCCACCGATGGAGCTCCTGAGGGCAAGACTACACTAAGCCGAGGTTATTCCAATAATAATAATAATAATAATAATAATAATAATAATAATAATAATAATAATAATAATAATAATAATAATAATAATAATAATAATAATGTGAGACTAACTTAATAATCTGCCGTATACTTGCTGTGCCCTACAGTAGATACTTTATTCAAGTGAGAAAAGGGCGCCAAGGGACGGCCCAATTATATACTAGGACATACGTAATGGCTCTAACGACACACATTACATATGCCGGCCCATACTGACTATCCGATTAATTATATTAATAGGTCTAACACTCCCCCTGGATCAAAGTAAATTATTAAATTAACTGTAGGTCCCAATACATCTATTCTGTGAAAATTATAGGTCCCAATACATCTATTCTGTGAAAATTATAGAAACACAGACTTAAAACATAATAATATTACTGTTACCCTCACTCTCTCCAAGAGGTTATGTGCCACCAGTGGTTTTCTTTTACCCGGCCGCAGGACCAGGCGAATTTTCTCTGCCTAAGCAAAAAAAAATAAATCTGTGACTCGTAAGTGTCCAAGTAGCGAGAATCGCACTTGTGGTTCGAGGCCCGGGAGGGGGGTGCCACCCCAGACGTGTAGATTCAGGTACTTACCTCCTCCATGACCAAAAAACACCGCTATCTACAGGTAAAAAGAAAGAAAGAGTTAAGTCAGTGATTGGTTGTCGATAGGCGGGACTGGCTCCAATGCCATTCTGTACCCGGGTGGCACCGGTTACCTCCCGGCGAGGTCAGGCCAGGCTTGGACCCACAAGTGCGATTCTCGCTACTAGGACACTTACGCCCCCCAGGCTTTACTTTCCGGTTGGTACGGGAAATTTCCCTGGTTTCGCGGTCATCACAGGAAAAGCAACTGGTGGCACCAGGCACCGGAGCCGTATTGGGCAGAAAAGCCTGGGCGGGGGCCTGCACAATGTTCGGCCGCGGGGAGGGAGAGGAGAGAAGGGAGAAGGGAAGGGAGAAGGGAGAGAGGAGAAGGGAGGAAGGGGGGCAAGGGGGGCTATCCGGCCAAACGAATACAGCCACCCGAGCCGGGAAAGCAGGGCCTCTCCCTGCCACCCGGCCAGAAAAGCAGGGCCTCCCCTGCCACCCGGCCGGAAAAGCAGGGCCTCTCGTGCTCCCTGGGGGGAGGGGGGGTTCTTCCGGCCGCTCGGACCTCACCACCGCGTTTAGAAAACCACCCCCCGGGTTTTAGCACCGCGTTTAGCAGGAGGGGTCCTCCTCCTACCCTAGGTTTTTAGCACCGCGTTTAGCAGAAAAGACTCCCTTCTACCCTAGGTTCTTAGCACTGCATTTAGCAGAAAAGCCCCCTACCCTAGGCTTTAGCACCGCGTTTAGCAGAAAAGCCCCCCCTTCCTACCCCAGGTTTTAACACCACGTTAGCAAACCTCCCCCTGGGTTTTAGCACTGCGTTTAGCAGAAAAGCCCCCCCCCCCCCCTACCCTAGTTTTAGCACCGCGTTTAGCAAACCTCCCCCCTGGGTTTTAGCACTGCGTTTAGCAGAAAAGCACCCCCCTCCCCCCCCTACCCTAGGTTTTGGCACCGCGTTTAGCAAACCTCCCCCTGGGTTTTAGCACTGCGTTTAGCAGAAAAGCACCCCCCCCCCCTACCCTAGGTTTTGACACCGCGTTTAGCAAACCTTCCCCTGGGTTTTAGCACTGCGTTTAGCAGAAAAGCCCCCCCCCCCTACCCTAGGTTTTGGCACCGCGTTCAGCAAACCTTCCCCTGGGTTTTAGCACTGCGTTTAGCAGAAAAGCACCCCCTCCCTACCCTAGGTTTTAGCACCGCGTTTAGCAAACCTCCCCCTGGGTTTTAGCACTGCGTTTAGCAGAAAAGCACCCCCCCTACCCTAGGTTTTGGCACCGCGTTTAGCAAACCTCCCCCTGGGTTTTAGCACTGCGTTTAGCAGAAAAGCAACCCCTCCCTACCCTAGGTTTTGGCACCGTTTAGCAAACCTCCCCCTGGGTTTTAGCACCGCGTTTAGCAGAAAAGCAACCCCTCCCTACCCTAGGTTTTGGCATCGCGTTTAGCAAACCTCCCCCTGGGTTTTAGCACTGCGTTTAGCAGAAAAGCCCCCCCCCCCCTACCCTAGGTTTTGGCACCGCGTTCAGCAAACCTTCCCCTGGGTTTTAGCACTGCGTTTAGCAGAAAAGCACCCCCTCCCTACCCTAGGTTTTAGCACCGCGTTTAGCAAACCTCCCCCTGGGTTTTAGCACCGCGTTTAGCAGAAAAGCCCCCTCCCTACCCTAGGTTTTAGCACTGCGTTTAGCAAACCTCCCCCTGGGTTTTAGCACCGCGTTTAGCAGAAAAGCACCCCCCCCCCCTACCCTAGGTTTTAGCACCGCTTTTTGCAGGAAGGCGCGTCCGGTGCCAGCGGAGGGGCGCAGTGCGGGGGGGGGGGGGGGGGGGCGGGAGGGGGGAAGAGGCGTCCCTTGGCTTCTCTCCCTGCCGCGCCACGCCGGCGGCTGGGGGCGCTGTCTCACCCCCCCCCCCCCCCCCCCACTTGCTAAACCACCTGCCCCGAGCTACAGATGAGGCACCTCAGCCCCGCCCGCCAGCTGTGGCGCCTGTGGCTCCTCCTGCTGTGGTGGCTCCGGGCCGCCGGTGCCAAGTGCCCGTACCCAGTGCAGTGCCCGACGCAAGAGGAGGCATGCCCCTCGGTCCTGTGCCCCGGCGGCGCCACGGTGCTCGAGCTCACGACGGCGGCCCCGCAAGATACGTTCGTGTGGCCGCTGTGGCCGCCCGCCGCGCCGCCGGCGCGCCGTCGCCGCCAGGCCCGGGCCTTGCTGACGTCGTTCACGGTCGACTGGGGGGACGGCTCGGCCCCCACGCAGTGCCTGGACGCCGGCGCCGCGCCGTGCGCGCACACGTACGCTGCTCCCGTCCGGTACACGGTGACGGCCGACCCCGGTGGTCGGTACCCGGTGCGCGGCTGGGCGCTGACGCCCGCGTGGCACGCCGCGGCGCCCGCGGGCCTGCAGCTGGACGCCATCGTGCAGTGGGGGGGGGGGGGGGGGGGGCTGCGTTTCCACGAGACGAGCGGCTACCACCTGTACTCGGCACCGGGGCTCGCGTACGTACCGCCTTGCTGCCGGACACGGGGCTCGTGCGCGTCTGGGACTACAGCTTCGCCAACCTCACGTCCGACCTGGGCTGCGACACGAGCTACGGGCTCAACCTGTCGGGCGCCGAGTCGGTGGTAGGCCTCTTCGAGGGCTCCACCGGTGTGGCACGGCCGCACGGGGCTAGCCGGTGGGACACGCGCCGGTTGCGCAACGCGAGCCGCGCGTTCGCGGGCCTGCCGGCGCTAGCTAAGCTGGACCTGTCGCGCTGGAACACCGCCCGGCTCGAGGACGTGACAGAAATGTTCGATGGTGACGCGGCGCTGGCAAGCACCGGCGTCGGGGCCTGGACCGGGCTGCCGAACCTGCAGCGCTTCTCAGGGCTGTTCCGTGGCCTAGGCAGCGACTTCCGGGAGCCGCTCACCGCCTGGACGACGCCGGCGCTCGCCCCTGGCTCGGTGGACTGCACGCAGCTGTACCACCCCGTCGGCAGCATGACCCCGCTGTTCGCGCGGGGGGTAGGCGGGTATCCGTTGCGCTACCTGGCGCCGACGGCCGGCTCGCGGGCCCTGCGCGGCGTGGCGCCCGAGTACCTGCTGCGCTCGATGAGCGAGTTCGTGGGCGACGCGCGCGACTGGGACTGGTCGTGGCTCACGCCCACCACGCACCCCAACGGCTTCCGCTCCCTGTTTTATGGTTGCACCAAGTTCAACCAGGACCTCGGCGGCTGGAACACGAGCGCCGTCGCTAGCCTCGCCTATACCTACCGCGACGCGACGGCCTTCAACGGCAGCCTCGAGAGCTGGGATACCGGACGGGTCACGAGCCTAGTGCAAACCTTCTACAGTGCCGAGTCCTTCAATCGGCCGCTCGGTGCCTGGGATGTCCGCCGTGTCACACTCATGATCAGCACGTTTGCGAGGGCGCGAGCTTTCAACCAGCCGCTGGGCACGTGGAACACTACCTCTGTCACTAGCATGAGCTCAGTCTTTAACAGCGCCAGGAGAACATCAACAGCTGGCAAAATAGCAGAGTCACTGACATGAGCTTCGCCTTTGCTTGTGACTACAATATGTGCGCGTTCAACCAGCCCCTGGGCAGCTGGGACGTGTCGACCGCCGCCGGAACAGACGGCGTAGTCGGAGGAACGGAAAGTATGTTTGTTGGCAATTGTGCTTTCGACCAGGACGTCACGGCCTGGAACCTAGCTTCGCACCCAAAAGGCGCACGGGCGTGCGAAGACATCTTCCAAGGTTATGGTAAGCGTGTGGAAGGCGGCGGTATCCGGCCAAGCAACCTGCCGACGCAGTGTACGGGCTACGTCCGCGCGTATGGTATGGTTTAGCACGTCTAGCTTGACTGCGGATGGTGAGCTGCAAGGGGTGCGTGCACCGAGCCTAGGCGCAGCCTAAAAATAAAGGAGATCTGGTACAGCTGACTGGGGTCACTGCACAGCCACCGGCCGGCGCTCCGGGGGGGTTGCAGGCTAGGACAGGGTGATGCAGGGGAGTGCTTATTCCCGCTCCCCTAGCAGGCCCCCCCCGGGAAGCAGGACTTGTGTGTGTAACATCTTTCCCCCCCTTTTTCCCTGCCCGGAGGCTCGGCTAGCTTTCCCCACCCTCGGACACACCCACTCGCCCTCCCCCTCCTCCTACCCACCGCAGTGTGTCCCCTCCCCGGCTGGCACGGGGGGGGGGGGGGGGGGGGGGGGGGCCGTCCAAGAGCAAGCGCTACTAGCACGAGCTGCCCGGCCCTGCCGGCCGGGTGGCACAGGAGGCTATCTCCTTTCGGTCAGGTGGCACAGGACGCCATCTCTTTCGGTCAGGTGGCACAGGACGTCATCTCTTTCGTCCGGGTGGCACGGATGGCCTGGGTTGCTGGGTCGGGTGGCGCAGGAGGCCCCTCTCTTCCGTCCGGGTGGCACAAATGGCCGTGGTTTTTGGTCGGGGTGGCACCAATCGCCGGATCTCTTCGGGGGGAAGAGTATTCGTTCTGGCCGGACATTCAGCCTGCCTTTTTTTCTCCCCTCCCGCTGGCCCTGGACGAGCAAGTGTGCAAGAACTGTGGTTTTCTCTCTCTCTCTCTCTCTTCCTCTGTGTGTGTGTGTGTATGTCTCTGTGTCTCTCTCTGTCAAGTTTGCGAATCGCAAATGGTTTTTGTGATTCGCATTTTATTTTGTGAATCACAAAACTGTCTGTGATTCGCAAACTTTGTTGCGAAGCACAAATAGTTTTGCGATTCGCATTTTATTCTGCGAATTACATCATTGTTGGTCTATGCAGGTGTGAAGCGTCTGTGCAGGTGTGAAGCAGTATCTGGACACCAAGACCGCAGTGTCCAGTTGGCAGGCTTTACAAGATACGTACAACTCGGCGGCGTCACAGGCTGAGCTCCTGGCGGGGTTCCAGAGCCTCGTATTCCTGCTGGACCATGCGGAGTGGTCCGAGCGGAAGTGTACACTATTCGCATTGAGTACAAGGCCAGGTTTGGCGAGTTGCAAGTGTCCAACTACTCGCCACCGGGTGCAACTCTGTTCGGTAAAGTTCGGCTCCGCGCGTGGGATGTATTGTTTCAAGTTCTAGAGATTCGTGGAGTGGGTCTCAAGGTATCTCCCTACTCTCGATTATGTTTGCGCATCGCAACTCATCACAGTTACTTGCGATGCGCAAAGTACGTTGTAAATCGCAAGTAATTGTGCTACCACGCAGCTAATTGATGCTTTGCTTGCTTTGCAGAGCGGTGACAGGTTCATCGGTGTTCCGTACCCAGAGCTGGCTAAGTTTCTAAATGGAGATAAGGTGGCACCTGCGGAATCGAAGCTGTTGACTACGTGGATATCACAGGACAAGTTTCGAGAAGAGTTTCTCAAGAAGCAACGGCGTGCCATGATAGTCTTGAATGTTGCGTCGTGGCTCAGAGGTATTCGATACCACCGAGTGGACTGACGGGAGATCTAGTTATTGGCACAACCTGCAGGTCGATCCCCTGCTGACCACAGCAATTTGGGAGGGTCAGAACACCGAATTCACCGGAGACGAGCAGGACCTGGCCGAGTACATGGATCCCGTCAATATGGAGGTGGATGACCAGATTGCGGAAATGCGGAAATTCGATTTCAACCAAAACAGACAGAGAGAGCTCGCCACTGCAGCTACGACGACCCCCTCGCGCTCTTCAAGTTCTTCCTCTTCGTCCTCGAGCTCGTCTTCTTCCTCATCTTCATCTTCGACAGCTCGGGGCAGGCGGGTGAGGCAGGTACAATTTTCTGCTACTTCCTCTTCGTCCTCCTCGAGCTCTTCTTCCTCTTCGTCCTCTGCTACTTCCTCTCCCGCTGCATCTGCTGCTGCATCTCCCGCTGCATCTCCGACAAAACAGCGTGGCGTTAAACAGGGCAAAGTGGAGATAACGCAGGAAGGCCAAGTCGACCTAACGAACAAGTAAGTTTCACAAGTTTATTTGCAATTCGCAGACATAATTGCAATTTGCAAACATATTTGCAATTCGCAAAATATTTGCAATTCGCAACCATATTTGCGATACTCACATTTATTTGCGAATCACAACTTTATTTGCCATTTGCAAACATAATCGACATTGTAGCCTATTTTCCCCTTGTTGACCTTGTGTAGAGGTGAAAACTCTCCTTCTGCAAGGCGAGGGTCACGCTTACAGTTTGCACTTACCCAGTGGGACATGGGTCGTCTTTTTGTGTTGCCCATGCCAGGTGATCCAGAATGGACCAGGATGTACCTCGTGGAGTACTTACGTCCTTGTACGCCCAAGGAAGTGCCAGAAGCAGAGCCTTGCGATGCAACGTCTTACGAGTTCTTCGACTTTAATACTAAGAACAGTTCCGGTTGGCGATCGCACAAGCAGAGCGAGGTGTTGTGCCCATTGAATGTGTTGTCTGGCAAACGAAAAAGGACACAAAATATGCCCTTCGTACCGACTAGCGGTAGCCAAGGTGCAGCCACTGTTGCGAAATCTATGTTTCGTCGCAAGAGTGTTATTTCTGACATTATATATTCAGATGTAATTATACCGTCTAAGGCAAAAGGACAGTGGCATGTGATTCATTTCCTGGGCAACGACTTCTCATCATCGAATAGCAGCTTACCAAAAACATTTCCTGTTTTTCACCGAGCTTTTCAATCTGTTAATAGCCTCAGGAACGGAAACCCCCTTTTGTTATTTACCAATGTGCGTGAACAGTGTAAACCATAATAAATATACAGGCATGGTGCAAGATGGAGACTTCGAGGTAGGGACAGAAGTTTATGATGACGGACACTTACATCTGAACAAAGGAAAAAGATTGACGCAGGAAAGTTGGGATAGGGTACTTGCGTTGAGTCTGCGTTATCAGAAAGCACTTAGCTTTGACTTGCAGGTTTGATGTTAATAGACCTTTAATACGTTAAGTTCATAAATTAAAAAATGTCTTCCATTGGATTTGAAACAGCACTGGAACCGGAAGCCTTCAATATATTGTGAAAATTTAAAAAAAATTGAGAATCGCAACATATGTTGCGATTCACAACCAACTTTGCGCTCTTCTCTCGTGTTGTGTCTGTGGATCAGATGCATCTGTGAGTGCGTGTGCGTGTCCTAGTCCTGTGTTGGTTGTCTGCGGGGTTGTGTCGGTGGGATGGGGTGCAGCTGTCGATGTTGTGTCGATGTCCTGTGTAGAGAAGATATCTTGTGTTGGTGTGTGTTTGTGATCTAAGCTGTCTCCCCCTGTGTCCTCTCCATACCCCCTCTGCTCTTGTTGACTGTCTGACTGACTAACATCATCGACATGATCATATGAGTCGTCATCGTCATGAGTCTGTGTCGTGTCCTTTTGTGTGTGGGTGGTGTTGGCTGTGGTGGTGGAGGTTGTGGTGACATCGACATCCTTACTCTCACTCTCCCCCTCAGCTACATCCTCATCCCACTCTACTGTCCTATCTGGGTGTGCTTCCTTACCTATCATGTACGGATTAAACCGCACGTTTCTAACTCCTGCTATCACCTTCCTACCGTCCCACACTCTGTATAACTCCCTAAACAAGTCATACCCTACTAGCATGACCTTCTTTCCTCTAAACTGACCTTTTCTACCTTTACCTGTGTACATAACTCCCATGCATCATATTGGTCTGAGGTGGGTTAGGAAAGGTTTTCTGCCTAAAAGCTGCTCATATGGGGAAATCCCTTTTCCTGGCCCATGAGTGGCGGGCAAGATGTTGTGGAGGGTGGTGGCAGAATGCTCCATTTCTGCCCAAAATGAAATGGGCAGATGGGCATGATACCGCATAGCCCTTGCGGCTCCTGCCGTTATATCATTAGCTTTCTCAGCTATGGGGTTTCCATCCTTGTCCCCCGTTGCTGAGGTCTTCCATATAAACTGCCTCGGCTTCCACCACTCTATCACTTCTTTCGGGATGTCAAACTCCTGATCACAGCTTATCTCTCTAACTCTATTTCCTGTCTGTCTCTCGTAAAATGCTACCGCCTGCTTAATGCAGTCAATAAATTCGTTCTTATGCGAAAGATAATAATGTTTAATAAACAACGAGTAATCATCCGTAACCGAAAATTTATGTCTCTTCCCGTGTATTGAACGTGCTGACCACGTCCCGGTGTCTATGTGCAGTACTACTCCTGGCTTACTAGCTCTCTCTATCCTATTGACCTTAAACCTAGGCAACTGCTTCGCCTTACCTATCATGCAGGCTTCACAGTACTCTACTTTCTTCTCGTCTCCTACTAGCTTTATGCCTAATGCATTCGCCAAGCTCTCATCTTCTTAACGTTATAGTGTCCACAAGCATAGTGGAACAATTCTATATCTACCTTCCTGATTGAACCTGGCTTGCGGGGATAAGACGCAGACAGCGTTACCTCCCCCGTTTTGCCTTCTGACTGTCTACACTCGTCTCTCTCTCTCTCTCTCTCTCTCTCTCTCTCTTGGGGTTTCCCTCCCCTTTCACCCCACTACCTCTCTACTTTGCTTGTGTGGAGGCTCGTAACGGTCGTTGATGTCTAATGGAGTGTCAAACTCGTCGTCCCACCTGTAAAGGAGGGTTGACATGAGTCTGCCTCTTACTAGCACGTCTCTCTCCTCAATCCGTACGGGGTGTTTTAGAATAAGTAACTGTCCATTCTGATGAACGACAGACCGATGATGGATGTGATCCATCCTGCCGGTTGACGCGATATTCACGGGTAACCTAGTGTCAAGTAGCATAGGCCTTGACACCGTAACCGATTTACCGTGTCCGTTGATGCGTGTTACCCTTGCTGTCCCCTCCTGCCCTATCTCGCACTCTCCGTTACCTGTTACTAGCTTAATAGGGGGTACTGACTTGATGTCATGTAACATTTCGGGATTGCAGGCTATGTCCCTAGAAGTCCCACTGTCCTGAACTATCGTGTTTTTCCTATTTCGCCCACCTTCCCCATCTAACACTAATGCATAGTTCTGTCTGCTGTCTTTGTGTTTTGATGGTGTTGGTGGCTGAGTGGTGTGGGTGTCTTGGGTTTGTGTTGGTGGGGATAATGTCGTGCTAACTGCGTCTGCAATATACACTCCCTCTATCGCTCTTACCACATCTGTCAAGAACTCGTCTAGCACTAACTTCCCCTCACTCACTCTCTTCACCTCACCACTGCTTTCTCTAATGCATGTTGACGTGAGTTGTTGAGCGAGCTGTGCTATGTCTTTGAACGTAATGATGGGTGGTGTGTTGATGTGTGGCTGAGCTTGTGGTGTTGGACCTGGTTGTGGTGTTGAGGTTGCAGCAGTGCCTCCCCGCCGTTCCCTCTTGGACTGCCCGGTCCCTGCAACAACACTGGGCAGTCCGGCAGATGCTGGACTCCCACTCACATCGTGAGTCTCCTTCTTATGCTTCTGTATGTATTTCCGAACATTCCCTTTTCGCGTGAATTGCAGATATTCCGTGTCAATGTCAGAATCATCCATACATGCTGCCATGGCATCATCATGTCTTATTTCATCTGAACATCGGGAATCATTGTCAGGATCATACTCATCTATCTCTTCTTCATCTTCTTCCTCATCGCCACCCTCACTCTGTCTTGGCGTGTCGCATGTGCGTGCTTGTGGTTTGGTGTGAGGTGTCGATGTGGTGGATGTGGGTGTTTGCGGTGATGTTCCCTGGACCTGACTCCCCCTCACTTCCCCTCTGGCCTTATTCTTCTCCCTCTCTTTTACCCTCTGTGGAGATTGTTCAGTGAAAGTGGTAGTAAGATTGTGTGGTATCACTAACCCTCTCGCTTTCGCATCAGCTATTAAACCTCTCTCGTCTGGATAATAAGGTGATTTAGGGGGTCGGAGGTTGGGGCTGACAGATAGATCAAGTAAAGGGTACTCTGGGTCTTGATCTTTAGCGTGATATCCGCAGTATTCCCCCGAAAGCCATACGCGAAGCTTGCATGGCATTAGGCCCTTTCTTATCATGTTCAAGCGAAATCTGACAAGGGGTATTCCTTTTGTTTTTCCTATGACACTTCAGAGAACGGGGCCTCTCTCGGCTATAGCTAGCTAGACTGAGTGGAGGGGTTGAGGTGTCAGACGCTTGATGCTTTGGGGGTGCTTTGGTATGTTTGTGGCCTGAGGTTTAGTAGTTTTGTTTAGTGAGGGTAGAGGGGCTAAACTGGGGTTAGGACTCCTAATTCTCTTACGTTCTGCCTGTGGGGAACGAACACCTGGCTCGGTCTGGGGTTCCCCAGACTCGACGTTCTCCCTTTGGGCCCCACTTTGTTGAACACCTGGCACAGACTGGGGTTCCCCAGCCTCGGCATTCCCTCTCCCTGATCTTTCAGGCTCCTCTTCGTCGTCATTTTCTCCTGACTCACTTCCCCCCATAATAATGAGTAATGTGTCTTCGTCTGACTCTTCTTTTTCTTCTTCTTCCTCCTCTCTCAGTAGAGCTATATCCTTCTTAGGCTTGTTCTTCTTGTTGTGTGTCTTTCCCTTTCTCTTGCCCTTCTCTTGCTTGAGTTTATCATCTCTCTCTTGGTTTTGTTTCTTGGCCTTCGTGTCCGGGCAATACTTCTTCGTATGACCTTTCTTGTCACACGCGAAACACGTAACCTTCAGCCACCATTCCTCCTTCTTCTTAAACTTTCTGTACTTGCCCTTACCCCCATCCCCTTCATCTTCCTGATCATCTAGCATGAGGTTTATCTCCTTCTTCAGCTGCCTCGTGCTCTTGTTCACTCTCTCTCTCTCTCTTCTCTTCTTCCTTCCACTTGTCCTTTCTCCACAATGCCCATGTGTCTCTCGCACTATCGACTAAGTCGTCAAATTTGGGTCTTAGGTTAGGTGGTAGGTTGTAGTGAAGTGCTTTGAAACTCTCTCCATATGCGGGGTGTCTTGCGAGCTTAGCAAGCAGGCTTCTTATAAGGTCATCCTCATCAAATGGGTGTGTTCTATGACTCTCAACCTCTCCTTTCATGGCGATGTAGTCATTTAACCATGCATCCACATTCTGTCCGGGTTTGGGGTACATGTTCTCGAAAATTTGTGCTTTGATATTTTTGCTGACCCCGGAGATTGAACCGAACTTTGCCCTAACTGCCTCTATTAGTTCTATCGGTCCTTTCACTGTTTTAGTGCGCAGATATCGAACAACAACAGGGTGAGAAAAGGCAACAGACAGAATGAGTTGTAAAGTTCGCATGCGTTCATAATGCTTCTTCTTCTGTATGCCTCTTACTCTCAATGTGTGAGCTCGTTTGGACTGTTTCTTTTCTCTCGCTTCAGTCTCTTAGCTCTCTTATCTTTCCACTGCTTCTTCTGTTTTTCTGACATCCTTGTCCAATCTTTCGGTTTGTCTTCTGCGGTTGTCTTGCTGTCATCTTTCTTCGTTTTGGGTCTCTGTCTACCGCTGTCTGACTGGCTTCCTTCATCTTCTGGGTCTGAGTCAGGGGTCCTCTGACTCTGGCTCTTCTGGCAACTCCCTTTCCTCTACTTCCATTGCTTTCGCAGGATCGTAGGGATATTTAACCTTAGCTTTAGCTGGGTCTTGGAACGCCAGTGCTACGCACTCCCCATGCCAGGCACTGATGCCCTTGGCATAGTTCTCTATCTTGTAACGGAAGTCGGAATAATTCCGAGTGACCATCCAACTGCGGGATGTACTCTTGCTTTAAACCCATAGTCTTCTCGGTTCCAAGGCTCGTGACCTTTGAGAGACTCGCCATCGGGAACCTTTACCGATTCCTTTCGGATCACTCCGGGCTACTCTAGCAAGACTGTCTCGCACTAAGGAAACGCATTTTGATAACTCGTATAAGTAAGAGAACTGAACTAACAGCGGGAGAATCTGCCACGTCACACAGAAGCTGCCACGTCACAAAACTGATTAACTTAGATGACCAAGTTACGTAGTTATAATTATGACTGGTAAATGATGTATTAAGTACTTACAGTTAACATTGGCATTATTGACTGTCCCGGGCCGTCCAATTGACAAATCAACTATCCACGTAACGGTGATTAAAATTGAAATAGCTATGACCAACGAGTTCTGCTATCTACTTGCGGATTAAAGTGTCAATTGGGCATCGCTGCTTCTAACGAAGCCTCTCTCAGCAAACCGGAGTGTAAAAGATGCTAGGTCAGTGAGTGACAGGGTAATTATGACCTAATCAACGAAATTTCACGATTCAGGCTTCCAAAAAATCAAAAATGCAAAAATCTGTGAAATATTAGTCACTGCCGTATAAAAAAGTGAGGGCCGGCTTGAACAACATGCAATTTTTATGTCAAAAAGGGGGAAACTAAGGCTTCTGAACCAATGTTTCATAAAATTTCAAATATAGAATATGAAAAAAATGCAAACTAGTTCCCACAGTAGTTTTCAGGGATTTTAATTAACATCGCTCATAGTGGTTTTTTTGAAAAACCTTCATCAAGTATGATCAGAACGGGTTGTCTTTGACGACAAAGATGTGCAGTCAAGTGGTGACGTATCATTGTTTTTTTTCCAGTGGGAACGGTTGAACCCGTTGAAGATATGTATAATCAATTTTTGAAAACCGTTTGAACACATCTAATTTAGTTCAGAAGCCTTGGTTCCCCCGATTTCATAAACTTTATTAGCAAGCTAATTACATATGAATATTTTAGATTGAGTGTGAAAATTACCTTGTTGTAAATGATACTGATACGTGGTGAAATTATCCTTCACGGAGTTGCATATAATTTGTATCAATAAATAAATATACACGCATGCATCTTTTGTTTGGTACGAGTGATACAACAGTACAATATGAATGCCTGGGCATTAAATGTATTCGTTGGCACTGAGAATGATGTTGAAATTTTTAAAATATAAATAGAAGTATACTTGTAAGTATAGGTATAAGCATAAGTAAGTATAGCTATAATTCAACTTATACTTATAGACCAATATCCATACGGGAGTCCAAGATATCGCTTATTGTCTGATTCGAAATAATTACGTATATAATCCATGCCATGGATGCAATTTATGTCATACAGCTCATGTATGTAAGGTATGTATTAATAATGTTTGTCGTGCATTTCGTGTACATCGATATATCATGTACGTAACGTATACAACATATGTATCATATGCAATACATGTTATTTATGTAGGGACGTGTTTTCAGCAGATAAGGCCTTCTACATGTGTAGAACATAGCTTTGTTTGTGTTTCTTTTGACGTATTGAGTTAAAGTGAGAGCCACAAAAATAAATCAAGAAACATGGAAAAAACTAAGATACAATAAATAAATAAATAAGATAAAAATTGGTAAAAAGTATCTTTGGTCATTTGGTTTCAACGCTCAGCGGTGAACCTCTTAGCAAACAAAGTACGACCGCTAGAAGCATACGGGTACATGTAAAACGATTGCGCCAAAGACAGGCGTGGTCGCCAGACGCCTAAACCACTTGTGGAGGGTGCAGCCGCAGGAGAACTTGATAGTTAGTATAATAAACAATCACTTCAAGCTTCTCAGCTAGTTTTTGTGCCCAAAGCTTCACGAGAAAGCCCTTGAGAGCTTTTGAATGAGCTACTGCGCAAGCCGCAGATATTAGGATGGGCTGAAAACAAAGCGTTTGAAATCATGGTTCATCGTTCTGAACTGGGAATTTCTCTGTGTAGACAACCCGTGTGTGCTTTGGCCAGGCAGGGCGCAGGCGAAGCGGTGGTCCAGAATTATACTGGCCAGATGTTTCTAGTTACTATTACAATTAACAGTGACGCTTCTTTCTTGGAGGTTCACCACTTGCAGCGAGTGCACATTTGTCTGCTCAGTCTTGCAGGTTGACGACCCGCAGCGGGATGTACATTTTCGTCTGCTGGGGTGCGAAGGCCGGAGAGCACTCTGACAAAGGAGCCGACACTCGCGCCTTCTCACAGCAACAAGAATCATGAAATGACATAATAAGGCTTGTTGCTTCAGGTTCATGTGGCTCTTATTTGTTACTGCCACTTTCTATCAAATTGTGAGCAGTTGACTTCAACAACAACAAAAAACAAGCAGGCGAACAGGAAGAAGAAGAAGAAGAAGAAGCATGTTTGGAGAGAGAGGAAGCCGGCCCGGGGGGGGGTGACCGCGGGTGGGATCTTGGTGTCGTGCTTCCAGAAGTCCGAAGGCAAGTCGGTGGTGCTGCCCCTGAGCACAAAACAAACCAAGTTCGTTACAAGTGAAAGTGAGTGAGGCAGCTGGCCCAAGAAAGAAGGAAAGTCAGACAGAAATTCAAACAAATAAATAAATAATAAGTCAATAAATAAATAATAAAAAGCTGACCTGTAGACTGTGGTGTGTTCCCTGTTTCCCCTGGATTGCAAGTCGCCCATACTCTGGTTTATCCTCATTTGCGGGCCACCCATACCCTGACTCTGCATGCCCATTTCCCTGTGCAGGTAAAATATTCTGTATATTTATGTTCAACATAACATAACATTTCATAACATAACAAAGAAGGAAAGGGATGAGGAAAGAAGAAGAAGAAGAAGGAGGAGGAGGAGGAGGAGGCTAAGCTGACCTGGAGAGTGTGGTGTGTTCCCGGCTTCCTCTCAGTTGCAAGTCGCACATACTCTGACTCAGCGCGGCCATATCCCTGCAACTGTGCAAGCGAAATATTGTATATGTATTTATGTTACATGTGGACCCAGCTAGGTGCACGGTTGTGCATTGATGTACATGTGCATGGCAGCAAGCTACCCCTCCGATTGCAAGTCGCCCATACTCTGGTTTCTCCTCATTTGCGGGCCGCCACTCTGCATGCCCATTTGCCTGTGCAGGTAAAATATTCTGCTTTTTTATGCTTGCCAGTACATGTGACCTACAAACGCAAGAAAGAAAGAAAGGAATATGCGGGCCGCCACTCTGCATGCCCATTTGCCTGTGCAGGTAAAATATTCTGCTTTTTTATGCTTGCCAGTACATGTGACCTACAAACGCAAGAAAGAAAGAAAGGAATAAGGAAGAAAGGAAGGAAAGAAGAAGAAGAAGAAGAAGAAGAAGAAGAAGAAGAAGAAGAAGAAGAAGGAGGAGGAGGAGGAGGAGGAGGAGGAGGAGGAGGCAAACCTGGAGGAGGAGGCAAATCTGGAGAGTGTGGTGTGTTCCCGGTTTCCTCTCAGTTGCAAGTCGCACATACTCTGACTCAGCGCGGCCGTATCCCTGCAGCTGTGTAAGCGAAATATTGTATATGTATTTATGCTTGCCAGTAAATGTGACCCAGCTAGGTGCATGGTTGTGCATTGATTTCCATGTGCAAGCAACAAGCTACCTCTCCACTCGCCGCGGGGGCAGGGCTCGCTGCTGGGGCAGGATGGGCGAAGACAGGCGGGGAGCCACATTCCTCCGCTCGTCGGACTCCTTGATCACCAGCGCAGGCAGCCCCCACTGGCGCTTCAACTGTTGAGTAGTCTGTACGTTGGCTGGCGGGGCGTGCGGGGCTTGTTGTTGCTGCCACTGCGCCTGTGCCAGCTGCTGTTGGAGGTATTGGATTTGCCGCTCCAGTTGCAACTGCAGATGCGTTTGCGCTTGCACCGCTGGTGTCTGCTGCATCATGTAGGCGCCCGGGGGAAGCATGCTGGCAGCCAAAGCCGCTTGGGGGTTGTAGTAGTAGCCACTCGCCGCAGCTTGGCGTTGTAGCTCTGCCTCCATCTGAAAGAATTCCTTCCACAATTTTCGGCGATTTTGCCTTCGCTTTCTGCGAGCCTCGCTCCGACGCTTTCTTCTCTTCTCGGCTGGTGCGCTTTCGTTCTCTTGGTCCTGGCTGATGGACTGGTCGTGTGTGCTGTTGCAATGATCATCAGTGGTGCTCCCATCGTCAATATCATTCTCTGGTTTTACTGTCGCTCGTCTTTGAGAGGGTGATTGTGGGGAGGAGGGAACATCGCTGGAATCGGAGGCAGTGCCTTCGACATCATGGTTCGCCTGGTTCCGACCGTTGGGTGAGTATTTGATTAGAGGGTTCTCAAACCCGGCGCAGTCATGGAACATCACCGTGGGCGAACAATGCCGAGAGTTGTTCAAATCCCAGGAGGTTTTCTGTGAAAGGTCGTCCTCGAGGTCGTGGGTGGTCCCTCGAAGAAACCCAAGCACAGTGGGAACGGGTTTCTTCAACTGTGCACTTTCCCAGACTGAAGGCACCAGAGAAATCTTAACTGAACTTTTTTGGCTCGCAGGAGGAATCTCTCTCAACACCTTCGAGCTTACCACTGCTGGTTCTGCGTCCATCTTTGAGATGTGGATTCACACAGCAAAAGATCTAGCAAAGATGTCAGCGCTCAAGAGCTCAGAGACAGCGTGTGGCGCAAAAAAAATTCTCAACGACTCCACGGCAAGTTTCTGGAACCAAGTGGCAGGTGGCCCCGATCGGGCACATTAATTTCCAGCTATAAAACCGCCGCAAAAGCGGTAAAATCAAATTTAAACTTTTCCAAAAGCAGAATTTTTCGCATGCTGTGTATGAGACAGCCAGTGTACTCATCCATACATGCAACGCATACTAGATTGGCAATGTATGTATCAGTATTTGCTCAGTTTTACTAAAAGGTTAGGGTTGGCTTTGGTACCGGTAGGCAGTTCCTCGGAGATTATCGCAGCCTTTGGCAAACGACAGGAGAATTCACTGACCGAGCCCTCACCTACACCAAAGGTGCAGATGAGATGAGGGCTCAAAATTTCGCACGGTGGAGGGAAGCCGCTGCCATTTTTGTTGGTGGAGGTTTGGTTGTTGTCTTGTTTTTGTTTGTTGCCTCGTTGTCTTGTTTTTGTTTGCTGGCAACAAACAAAAACAAGACAACATGTTGGCAACAAACAAAATTAAAACAAGACAACAAACTGCTTTGTTGGTTTGTTGCTGGTGTTGTTGGCTGTCCGTGTTGGCTGATTTCTTGTTGTTGTTGTTGTTGTTGTTGTTGTAAATTTAATTACAGTAATTAAACCAGTGGCATGGTGCATGGATAACGGCCTTAAACCCACTTAAAGACAAGTAGATGTTGTTGTTGTTGTCGTTGTTGTTGTTGCTGTTGTTGTTGTTGTTGTTGTTGTTGTTGTTGTTGTTGTTTTTGTTGTTGCTGTTGTTGCTGTTGTTGCTGCTGCTGCTGCTGTTGTTGTTGTTGCCGTTGCTGCTGTTGTTGTTGTTGATGATGATGATGATGGTGATGATGATGATGATGATGATGATGCTGATGATGCTGACAATAATAATAATAATAATAATAATAATAATAATAATAATAATAATAGTGCTTCTCTGTCAATGGCTGATGCAAATCTGCACATGCACCTCCATCAATAATAATAATAATAATAATAATAATAATAATAATAATAATAATAATAATAATAATAATAATAATAGTACTTCTCTGTCAATGGCTGATGCATTTCTGCACATGCGCCTCCATCGTCTCACCCGTGAGGGGAGTACGAAGAATTGACGATAGGCTCTAATGACACCCCAGCAAGGGCAGTTCCAACACTTCCAGAGACCGGTATGTTCAATGAAAATACTGGTCCACACGGACCGGTATGTTCAATGAAAATACTGGTGGCACCGACGGGAATCGAACTGGCGACAGGGCCCAGATGGTAGAACTTGACCACTGGGCTATCACGGTGTCCAATACTTGACCACTGGGCTATCACGGTGTCCAATAATAATAATAATAATAATAATAATAATAATAATAATAGTAATAATAATAATAATAATAATAATAATAATAATAATAATAATAATAATAATAATAATAATAATAATAGTAATAATAATAGTGCTTCTCAGTCAATGGCGAATGCATTTCTGCACATGTGCCTCCATCGTCTCACCCGCGAGGGGAGTACGAAGATTTGACGATAGGCTCTACTGACACCCCCGCAAGGCAGCTCCAAGCCTTCCAGACATTATTTTCAAAGAAAATATCCTTTGAAAATACTGGCCCCGACGGGAATCGAACTGGCGACAGGTCCCAGATGGTAGACCTTAACCACTGGGCTATCGTGGTGCCAATAATAATAATAATAATAATAATAATAATAATAATAATAATAATAATAATAATAATAATAATAATAATAATAATAATAATAATAATAATAACAACAACAACAACACAACCACAACCACAACCACAATAATAATAATGATAATAATAATAATAATAATAATAATAATAATAATAATAATAATAATAATAATAATAATAATAATAATAATACTATATCTGAGGCGTACTGATGCAGCTAATGGCATATCCTCAACGGACATAAGCCTCCAATACCCTTGTTCGAGGTCCTCCACCCCCCGTGTCAGTCTCTCGCCTGATGATCGGGGCCACCGATGGAGCTCCTGAGGGCAAGACTGCACTAAGCCGAGGTTATTCCGCAGTCCCAGCAACCTCTTGCAAGACGTCACCGAATGTGCAAGTGCATACACCAAGCGCGGTTGCTAGAGCTGCCTCGAAACCCCACCCATAACAATCTGGTGTCTGCTGGGTCCTGGGCTATCAACCAGCATATGCGGAGTTTAAGATCTTTTACGCGCGCAACGACCCTCCTCCCCAGCATCTACCACCAAAGGGTTATGAGTTGGCGTCACAGTTTAACGCCTTGAGGCCATTGGGCTCAATAATAATAATAATAATAATAATAATAATAATAATAATAATAATAGTAATAATAATAATAATAATAATAATAATAATGATAGTAGTAGTAGTAGTAGTAGTAGTAGTAGTAGTAGTAGTAGTAGTAGTAGTAGTAGTAGTAGTAGTAGTAGTAGTAGTAGTAGTAGTAGTAGTTGTTCTCTGTCAATGGCGGATGCAAATCTGCAGATGTGCCTCCACCGTCTAACCCGCGAGGGAAGTACGAAGATTTGACCGATAGCTCTACTGACACCCCCGCAGGGCAGCTCCAAGCCTTCCAGACAGACCAATACCTTCAAAGAAAACGCACTTTGAAAATACTGGCACCGACGGGAATCGAACTGGCGACAGGTCCCAGATGGTATTGAACTTGACCACTGGGCTATCGCGGTGCCACTAATAATAATAATAATAATAATAATAATAATAATAATAATAATAATAATAATAATAATAATAATAATAGTGCTTCTCTGTCAATGGCTGATGCATTTCTGCACATGCGCCTCCATCGTCTCACCCGTGAGGGGAGTACGAAGAATTGACGATAAGCTCTAATGACACCCCCGCAAGGGCAGTTCCAACACTTCCAGACGGGCCGGTATGTTCAATGAAAATACTGGTCCAGAAATAGACCGGTATGTTCAATGAAAATACTGGTGGCACCGACGGGAATCGAACTGGCGACAGGGCCCAGATGGTAGAACTTGACCCTATCAAATAATAATAATAATAATAATAATAATAATAATAATAATAATAATAATAATAATAATAATAATAATAATAATAATAGTAATAGTACTATATCTGAGGCGTACTGATGCAGCTAATGGCATATCCTCAACGGACATAAGCCTCCAATACCCTTGTTCGAGGTCCTCCACCCCCCCGTGTCAGTCTCTCGCCTGATGATCGGGGCCACCGATGAAGCTCCTGAGGGCAAGACTGCACTAAGCCGAGGTTATTTCGCAGTCCCAGCAACCTCTTGCAAGACGTCACCGAATGTGCAAGTGCATACACCAAGCGCGGTTGCTAGAGCTGCCTCGAAACCCCACCCATAACAATCTGGTGTCTGCTGGGTCCTGGGCTATCAACCAGCATATGCGAAGTTTAAGATCTTTTACGCGCGCAACGACCCTCCTCCCCAGCATCTACCACCAAAGGGTTATGAGTTGGCGTCACAGTTTAACGCCTTGAGGCCATTGGGCTGGAACTCTGTTTAGCAAGTGTGACTAGGTTTTTTCATCGGGATTTCCCTCAAATATGTCACAGTCAACACTCCAAGAATAGTAATAGTAATAATAATAATAACAACATCATCATCAACAACAACAACAACGACAACAACAACAACAACAACAACAACAACAATAATAATAATAATAATAATAATAATAATAATAATAATAATAATAATAATAGAATACCAATTGTGATGAAAGTTAGTTAGTTAGTTAGTTAGTTAGTTATTTACCTTACTTAGTTGGTTAGTTGATTAGTTAGTTAGTTAGTTAGTTAGTTAGTTAGTTAGTTAGTGAGTTAGTGGTAGTAGTAGTAGTAGTAGTAGTAGTAGTGTAGTAGTAGTAGTAGTAGTAGTAGTAGTAGTAGTAGTAGTAGTAGTAACAACAACAACAATAGTAATAACAATAATAAGAATGATGATGATGATGATGATGATGATGATGATAATAATAATAATAATAATAATAATAATAATAATAATAATAATAGTGCTTCTCTGTCAATGGCTGATGCATTTCTGCACATGCGCCTCCATCGTCTCACCCGTGAGGGGAGTACGAAGAATTGACGATAGGCTCTAATGACACCCCCGCAAGGGCAGTTCCAACACTTCCAGACGGACCGGTATGTTCAATGAAAATACTGGTGGCACCGACGGGAAAATAATAATAATAATAATAATAATAATAATAATGATAATAATAATAATAGTAATAATAATAGTAACAACAACAACAACAACAACAACAACCACAACGACAACAAAAAACAAAAACTACAATAACAAAAACAAAATCGACAACAACAACCACAACAACAATTGCAACAACAACAACAACAACAACAACAACTGTCGACAGGGCACACACAACTCTGTGTGCAGTTTCTACTTTAAAGGAAAATTCGAATTGTGAGTCAGTATACAACCCCAAGGGGTAATTGTACAACCAAATCTTAATGAAGAACTCTATGGCTGCATTAAGTCCTGACTCTGGAAGTTAGAGCAGGTGAAATACCAGTAAATAGCAGAGCGGTCACTTTGTTTATTTACGTAGATTTCTACTTGTTGCAGACTTTGCTGGCAATATACGAACACAAGGTTACTGAACGTAGATCATCAATGACAAGTTGAGTTGACTCATGATTGCGTAAAACTATTGCAAAGTATTTGAAGGCTGACTTCACAAGGTGGCAAGTTGATTGACCTAGTTAAAGTTGTAGATGTGGTTCGGAGATTGGTTTTGGCCAAAGATTTCGGGTCCGGCAGAGCCGACGTGTGATAGATTTAGATAGAGGGGTGTTTTGGCCCGCAGGGCATGTGTACCTAAAGCAGTAGGGGGGGGGGGGGGGGGGGCAGCTACGCCAACCACCGCGCTGCCGACCCCGCCTCGCCGCGCTGTCGCGCTGCGAGGCGGGGTTGGCGTAGGGTGCCCCTTTGCAGTTTACAACACTTAATTTTAAACCAACACTATAGTTTTTAATACTACAATAATGACTTTCACTAGTACTGTAACTTCAATAAACAGAAAGTATGATGTATTTCCGTTATTTCTATTTCATTTCCGACCTTACCCGGAGTTACCGTTACTAGGGTAGTTTGATTTGTCATAAGGACGGATAGTATTAATACTAATTCCACTTAATTATTTAGTGATACAGTGAACACTATGCCACTCTTAGTGGCAGTATGAACTTCATCAATCTTAGTAGAAATTTCTAGATAAGTAGGGACACAGTCATTATATATTTTCACTCTTTCTTATTTGAATGTTCCGTTACAATTATCTTACTTTTGCGACGTGACGTACTGTAGTTGTCAGAATTCTCTTTATTAACTTGCCTTCCCTCCCTTTGGTAGTTGTGTGAGACAGGACAGGTGGACTCTGACAGGAGTCGGTAAAGGCCTCTTGAATGAGCATGCTGAGTTGCTCAAAGGTTATGAGCCTTGAGGCCGATAAGGGAGTCAGCTTCTCACTGAAGCAGACACTGAGTGCAATAC
The DNA here is from genome assembly GCA_019918135.1 of Paulinella micropora. Lineage (NCBI taxonomy): Eukaryota > Cercozoa > Imbricatea > Euglyphida > Paulinellidae > Paulinella > Paulinella micropora. The sequence goes on along the minus strand of WBZZ01003128.1, from coordinate 162,083 downwards.
CCATCTTAGATGGGAACAATAGAGGATACTCTGACTTCAAATACAAGTTGGAAAATTATGCTGAAGGCATTAGTGCCTGGCACGGGGAATGTGTGAAGCTAGCCTTCGCCAATCCCGCAAAAGCAAAGATTAAATATCCCTATGACCACGCAGAGGCGATGGATCTAGAGGAGAGGGATCTGCCTGACGAACCGGAGTCAGAGTACACTCCGGAGACAGAGTCAGAGACAGAGTCAGAAACAGAGACACTGACAGATGACGAGAGGAAAGCAAGACACGGTAGTACAACGATCCATAGAGTTAGCCGGGCCACGCACCAAAGTTGCACTGCAGAAGCCTTAAAAGACTGGGATAAGATGGATAAGGAGAATAAGAGGTGGAGAGAGAAGTACGCGAAGAAGTTAAAGAGAGAACAAAGAAGACAGACGAAGAGAGCACACTCCATTAGAGTGAAAGCAGTACAGAAGAGGAAGAAATATTGTGAAAAGATGCGTGCCTTGCAGCTTGTGCTTTCTGTTGCCTTTTCGCAAACTCTTGTCGTACAATATCTGAGGACTAAGACTCCCAACGGCCCGATAGAGATGATAGAGTTAGTCAGGGCCAAGTTTGGTTCGGTGGGAGGCGTGAGTAAGCATATCCATGCTGAGAGGTTTGAACACATCTACCCAAAACCAGGAACAAACGTAGACACCTGGTCAAGCTACTACCTCGCCTTCAAAAGCGAAGTAGAGAGCTTACGAACTCATCCCTTTGAAGGGGAGGAGTTAAATCGTAAACTGCTTCAAAGACTGGCCAAACACCCTGCCTTTGGTAGCGAATACGAAGCTAACTACTTCAATCTTCCAGCAAACCTAAGACCTAAGCATGACGATCTAGTTGAGAGTGCGAGGGAGTGGGAGATATGGAAGAAAGGGAAGGGGCGTAGGGAGGAGAGCAGAGAGGACGACGAGAACAAGAGACGTAGGAAGCAGAAAGGACAGGAGACAAACCTCATGATGCATATGGATGATCAGGATGACAAAAAAGGGGGTGGGGGTAAGACTGGTAAGTTGAAAAAGAAGAAAGAATGATGGCTAAAAGTCACCTGCTATGCGTGTGAGAAGGTGGGGCATACAAAACTCAAGAAGAAGCCCCATAAGCAGGAAGAAGAAGAGAAAACTCCCAAAGGCAAAAACAAAAAGGGCCAAAACAAAGGCAAAGGGAAGAAAGACATAGCTCTTTTAAGGGAAGACACTACGGGGACACGTACCCGCAAAATAAGTTGCGATTCGCAATTTGTCGCCCAATATACGGAAATAATGTGCGATTCGCAAAAATCGTGGACTTTCGCAAAATTATTTGCGAATCGCAAAATAAATCTGCGAATCGCAAAATAATTTGCGAATCGCAGACTTATTTTGCGATTCGCAGAATATATTGCGGATCACAAAATCTTCTGCGATTTGCAACATTGTCGCGCGCTTACGGAAATAATTGCGATTCGCAACAAATGTTTTGCGATTCGCAAAATTAGTTGTGAATTACACAATACTTTGCGATTCGCAAAGAGCATATGAAGAGAGTGAGCAGCCTAGTAAAGGAAGAACATGGGAGCAAAGTGATAAGATCACAGAAGCTAACATAGTTCACGAAGGAAAGGGGGCAAGACGACAAGCACAACAACCACAATCACGACCGCATACTGAACTAAAACGAGAACGAAAGGTAGTTGAGGTTCAAGAACTAGAGGGAGTGAGAGTGAGAGTCCCTGCAAGAGAGTGGGGAGAGGAGTGGGCAGAGAAGACTTACGGAGAAAGATGGGAGAGCAAAGTACGCATAGGAATAGTAAAACAGAAGTGTGCCCCCAAAGAGAGGTTAAAAGTTAGAAAACAACCTAAGCCATCTCACTTTGTACAGTTTGAAGACAAACTAGAGAAGATGCTAGATTCAGAGATCAGCAAGTACAGAGTAAGTGAGGGAGAGTCCGTATTGCCTGCAGGAGAGTTGGAGAGTGCTATGTTATGTCATGAAAGATGCATGAATGAGCTGAATGAGCTTTTGCTTTATCTTAACATTCGTGTGCCGAAAGAGATAGCAGAGCAGGGTATGACAGCGAAAGATTTGCAAGAAGGCATGAAGAAGGAGATACAGTCCCTTAAAGACTTTAAGACATACACTTGGGTTAACTATAGTGAAGCCAAAAAGGCTGGAGTTAGCAAGATAGTTAGGCTCACATGGGTTCATAAAGTGAAGATAGACGAGAACAATAGGAAGTTTGTTAAGTCTAGACTAGCGTTGAGGGGAGACATGTTAGAGCCAGGAGTTAGTTTTAACCCTGACCAGTTGTTTGTTCCTTGTGCCTCGCATCGCTCACTGCTAATGCTTGCAAAGCTTGCTGCTTGGCATGGCCATAAGCTGTATGGTGTTGACTTTAAGAATGCCTACCTAAATGCGCGAATGCATGACCCTGTGTTTGCATATGCTCCTGCTGGGTTAGACAGAGAGGGGCATGAGGGGATGATTTTGCGTATTGATGGTGCTTTGTATGGCGCGCCACAAGCAGGCCGTAGATGGTATGAAATATTAGCCCCGAACTTAAAGGAGCTTGGTTTTAGGGTTTTAAACTCAGACCTCTGTATGTTTGTTGAGAATGACAAGCCCATAAGAGAAGCCATAGTAGAAAATTTCATGTAGATGACTTAATCTTTACGGTGCCTAGCATGAACGCGTATGAAGATTTTGCAAGTGCTTGGGAGAAGCATTTCCCCCTAAAACGGCTAGGAGTTGCAAGCGAGTTAAAAGGGATTGAAATAGTACAGGAAGGAGGACGAATTGTCCTTCATCAACGTAAGTACCAGTTACAGGTGTTAAGGGAGTTTGGGTATGGTAAGTCCCGTAAGCACCCCTGCACTAGATCTGTTGCCCTTAGCTATGTCCGATGATGCAGCGTTGCGTAAGTTCGCTATAGCTAGCATAGTTGGTAGTCTTCTTTATTTAGCTAAGATGACTAGGCCGGATATAGAACAGGCGCTCAATGCAGCTAGTGTTATGCAGACCATAGATAAGGGAGTCACTTATGCAATGTTAGGAAGGATATTGCGGTATTTAATCGGCTCATTTCGCGGTTTAGCATTTCACGGGCCTAAATCCTCGCAAGAGGGTCAATCCTATCCAAAAGTCACGTTATGGCCTGATGCGGCCCATAAGGTTTGCAATAAGACCGGAAAGTCACGTACGGGATACGTAATTCTATGGGGAGCGGATCCTATAGGTTGGCTTTCTAAGAGACAGAGTAGGATAGCCCTTAGTTCGAATGATGCTGAAATATTTGCAGTAGCAGAATGTATTAGAGAGGGTCTAGTTGTAGGTCATGTTAGACAGGAACTCGGAATTCCGCAAAAAGGTCCGGTTGAATTATTTGAGGATAATACCCAAACAATTCTCGCAGGCAAACGGGGATTATCCGGACCACGCACCAAACATATACCTCTGGAACTACATTTCATACATCATTCAGAGAGATGGTGAGATAAAGTTTATTAAAGTCAGTATCAAGAAACAAATCAGTGATCTACTCACCAAACCATTACCTCGTGATCAGTTCATGTATCTATTGAACAAATTCACGGTCATCATTCCGGAATTCCCGGAATGATCGCAGGTGTTTCACCGATGTTTTGTGTTTTGTTTTTCTTTGTGTTTTCTTTTGTGCGAGTGTGTCCTCTCCCATAGGTGTTGATCTGGGCGCCCGTGGCGATCGGATCGTAGGATCGAGGCCGTTGGTGGCGGGCCTTCGGAGGCTTGCCGGGACTCGGGTGGCGGGTCCCCACCAGACATTTTCGGCGACCGGTGGCAGCGGAGATTGGACAACTTACCTTCTACGCAAAGAACTGATCGCTTACTTTCTTTTCACTTTTTTTCACACACCTCTTCTATATTTATATATATATATATACATATATAATTTTTCTAGACTTTTGATACCTTTCACAGGAAGCGCTTGTCATAATTATAACTACGTAACTTGGTCATCTAAGTTAGTCAGTTTTGTGACGTGGCAGCTTCTGTGTGACGTGGCAGATTCTCCCGCGGTTAGTTCAGTTCTCTTACTTATACGAGTTATTAAAGTGTGTTTCCTTACTGCGAGACAGTCTTGCTAGAGTAACCCGGAGTGATCCTGAAAGGGATCGGTGTCAAAGCGTCAGTTCTTTTATTATACGAGTTATTAAAGTGCGTTTCCATACTGCGTTGATAGTCTTGCTAGGTAGCCCGGATAGACTCTGAAAGGAGTGGGTAAAGGTTCCACGATGGGTAGCTTCCCAAAGAAACCAAGTCTGCAAACAAGTAGAAATCTACGTAAATAAACGAAGTGACCTCTCCTATTTACTGGTATTTCACCTACTCTTAGGAGCTAGGGCTGTTTGCAGCCATAGAGACTTTTAATAAGAGTTCGTTGTGTATTTATCATGGGCAATTGGGGTTGTATCCAAATTCACACGGACTTTTTATTCAGTTTCGTTACTACCTCTGAGTTTGTCAGTTCCTTTGAGAGACTCGCCATCGAGAACCTTTCTTCCCGCCACGTCACAGACTAACTTAGGTATAGGTCTTACGCATTTCTGTTAACATTGGCATTATTGACTGTCGGGCCTATTAAGAAATCAAATACCTAAGTAACGGTGAAGTAAATTGAAATAGTAACGACCAACGCTCCACCTTAGTTATTTGTCAATGTCACAACTACCGTCATAAGTGTCTTATAGTTCTGAAGAAAATGAAAAAAATTTGCAAGCGCTTTCCGTAAGGGGTATCAAGTGTAACTAAAAACGATATATATAAAAACGTTAGGGGTGTGAGGAAACAAGTGAAAAGAAAGAGAAGCGGGCTGTATGCGATAAAATAAGACCATCCTTCTTTTTCGCCCACCCGAGGCCAGAAAAGTCAGGAATCCTCCCCACCGGCCACCGCGAGGCCTGGGGGCTAGTCAAGCTCGTCGCGCAGCTCATCGCCATCGTGCGCATAGCCTTCCTCAGTCTCGCCCTCATCTATTTCCCATTCTTCCTGTTCGGTGTCATCGTCCCATCCTTCTTCGAGTTCCCGAAGCTGTTCTAATTCTTGTCTCGGGTATCGTCCGTGCTTTAGCTTTAGGAATTCCGCGCGGTTGATTTTCCATTCCGCATGCTGGTCTATGACCCTATCCCAGGGTACGGAGTCCAGCCACGACATCGATCGAAGATTCCACGGCTTCCAATCCGGCGGTCTATGTTTGGTTGGGTGTTGGATACAGCGGCAATAGTGCGGTAAGGATGAGGCATTAGTGAGGCATTAGTGAGGCAATAGTGAGGCAATAGTGAGGCAGTAGTGAGGCATTAGTGAGTCAATACTGAGGCAGCAGTGAGGCCAAATGAAATTGCGAAACGTTGCAATATGTCTATGTTTGATTGGGTGTTGGATACAGCGGCAATAGTGCGGTAATAATGAGGCGATTGTGAGGCAATAGTGAGGTAATAGTGAGGCAATAGTCAGGCAGTAGTGAGGCAATAGTAAGGCAAATGTTATATGAAACGTGGAAATATCTATGTTTTGCTGGGTGTGGGATGCAGCGGTGTGTACAGCGGCAATAGTGCAGTAGTAGAGGCAATAGTGAGGCAGTAATGAGATAATAGTGAGGCAATAGTGAGGCAATAGTGAGGCAATAGTGAAGCAATAGTGAAGCAATAGTGAAGCAATAGTGAAGCAATAGTAAGGCAACATTAAACCAAAATATAAGTGTGAAACGGTGTGGAAGTGTGCACGTTTAGCACAGGGCGCGATAAATCGGGACTAAGATTTCCAGGCGCGATAAATCGGGTGCGGTAAATCGGGACTGTACATAGGCTGTTAGACTCCGATTTATGCATGTTTGTAGAGAAAGACAAGCCTATAAGAGATGCGATAATGGGAGTATTTCACGTGGATGATTTAATATTTTCCGCACCTAACAAAGAAGCTTATGAAAAATTCGCGTCTGCGTTAGAACAGTACTACCCACTCAAAAGGCTAGGAGTCGCAAACGAATTCAAAGGAACAGAGATAGTGCATGAGAAAGGCAGAATTGTTTTGCACTAAAGAAAGTACCAATTGCAAATTTTACGAGAGACAGGAAGTCTCGCACAGGTTTCATAATCTTGTGGGGAGGAGACCCAATAGGCTGGCTTTCAAAAAGACAGAGTAGGATAGCACTTAGTTCAAATGACGCGGAAATTTACGCAGCTGCTGAATGCATAAGAGAAGGACTAGCAATAGGTCATGTCAGACAGGAACTCGGAATTCCGCAAAAAGGTGCAATAGAAATTTTCGAGGATAATTCGCAAACAATTCTCGCGGGTGAAAGAGGATTATCCGGACCCCGCACCAAACATTTGCCTCTCGAATTACACTTCATTCATCACCTTCAGAGAGATGGAAAGATAAAGTTTATAAAAGTAGGTACTAAAAGGCAGATAGGAGATTTACTCACCAAATCGTTGCCGCGCGAGCAGTTTACTTATTTGTTCAACAAATTCACGGTTATCATTCCGGGGGAACCGAAATGACTACGGGTGTTTCACCTATGTTTTGTGTTTTTGTTCTCGTTTTATGTGAGTTGTTTAGTATTGCCACGTTTCGCAATTTCATTTGGCCTCACTGCTGCCTCAGTATTGACTCACTATTGCCTCACTATTGCCTCACTATTGCCTCACTATTGCCTCACTATTGCCTCACTAATGCCTCACTAATGCCTTATTATTACCGCACTATTACCTCCCTATTGCCGCTGTATCCAACACCCCACAAAACATTCCTAGATCCAAAAGTTTAATACACACACTATAACGATGCTTCCAACCGGTATTGTCCTTCTCCCCCGGGATTCTCAGATCTTCAGTTTTCCGATTACAAAACTTTAATGATGACAGCTTAACACTTGAATCACTCCTAAAACTTACTTACATACTTAATTTCATCATGCAAATCTCTCCAGCGTTGCCTGCACAAACAATGTATCTTTCCACCGTCCCTGTTATCAACAACCCATCCCCTGGGTTGGACTTTCCGCAATTATCTGGAATACGGCACGCTTTT
>WBZZ01003128.1:147500-150000 GCA_019918135.1 Paulinella micropora | reverse complement strand
TATAGTATATTAAGGTATATTATATTATAGTATAGTACAATATAGTATAGTATAGTATACTATATATAGTATAGTATAGTATAGTATAGTATAGTATAGTATAGTATAGTATATTAACGTATATTATATTATAGTATAGTATAGTATAGTATAGTATAGTATAGTATAGTATAGTATAGCATATTTTATTATAGTACCTGCAACTATAATAAAATATAATATAATATAGTATAGTATAGTATAGTATAGTATAGTATAGTATAGTATAGTATAGTATAGTATAGTATAGTATAGTATAGTATAGTATAGTATAGTATAGTATAGTATAGTATAGTATAGTATAGTATGCTATAGAATATCATAGTATAGTATAGTATAAAGTATAGTATAGTATAGTATAGTATAGTATAGTATAGTATAGTATAGTATAGTATAGTATAGTATAGTATAGTATAGTATAGTATAGTATAAAGTATCATAACGTAGAATAGTACAGTATAGTATAGTATAGTATAGTATAGTATAGTATAGTATAGTATAGCATAGTATAGCATAGTATAGCATAGTATAGTATAGTATAGTATAGTATAGTATAGTATAGTATAGTATAGTATAGTATAGTATATAGTATAGTATAGTATAGTATAATATAGTATAGTATAGTATAGTATAGTATAGTATAGTATAATATAGTATAGTATAATAATAGTATAGTATAGTATAGTATAGTATAGTATAGTATAGTGTAGTATAGTATAGTGTAGTATAGTATAGTATAGTATAGTATAGTATAGTATAGTATAGTATAGTATAGTATAGTATAGTATAGTATACATATATATATATATGTATTTATATATATAATATAGTATAGTATTGTATAATAATAATAATAATAATAATAATAATAATAATAATAATAATAATAATAATAATAATAATAATCATAATCATAATAATAATAATGAAAATAATAATAATAATAATAATAATAATAATAATAATAGTGCTTCTCTGTCAATGGCTGATGCATTTCTGCACATGCGCCTCCATCGTCTCACCCGTGAGGGGAGTACGAAGAATTGACGATAAGCTCTAATGACACCCCCGCAAGGGCAGTTCCAACACTTCCAGACGGGCCGGTATGTTCAATGAAAATACTGGTCCAGAAATAGACCGGTATGTTAATAATAATAATAATAATAATAATAATAATAATAATAATAATAATAATAATAATAATAATACATCTGAGGCGTACTGATGCAGCTAATGGCATATCCTCAACGGACATAAGCCTCCAATACCCTTGTTCGAGGTCCTCCACCCCCCCGTGTCAGTCTCTCGCCTGATGATCGGGGCCACCGATGGAGCTCCTGAGGGCAAGACTGCACTAAGCCGAGGTTATTCCGCAGTCCCAGCAACCTCTTGCAAGACGTCACCGAATGTGCAAGTGCATACACCAAGCGCGGTTGCTAGAGCTGCCTCGAAACCCCACCCATAACAATCTGGTGTCTGCTGGGTCCTGGGCTATCAACCAGCATATGCGGAGTTTAAGATCTTTTACGCGCGCAACGACCCTCCTCCCCAGCATCTACCACCAAAGGGTTATGAGTTGGCGTCACAGTTTAACGCCTTGAGGCCATTGGGCTGAATAATAATAATAATAATAATAATAATAATAATAATAATAATAATAATAATAATAATAATAATAATAATAATAATAATAATAATAATAATAATAATAATAATAATAATAATAATAATAATAATAATAATAATAATAATAATAATAATAATAATAATAATAATAATAATAATAATTAATAATAATAATAATAATAATAATAATAATAATAATAATAATAATAATAATAATAATAATAATAATAATAATAATAATAATAATAATAGTGCTTCTCTGTCAATGGCTGATGCATTTCTGCACATGCGCCTCCATCGTCTCACCCGTGAGGGGAGTACGAAGAATTGACGATAAGCTCTAATGACACCCCCGCAAGGGCAGTTCCAACACTTCCAGACGGGCCGGTATGTTCAATGAAAATACTGGTCCAGAAATAGACCGGTATGTTCAATGAAAATACTGGTGGCACCGACGGGAATCGAACTGGCGACAGGGCCCAGATGGTAGAACTTGACCACTGGGCTATCACGGTGTCCATAATAATAATAATAATAATAATAATAATAATAATAATAATAATAATAATAATAATAATAATAATAATAGTGCTTCTCTGTCAATGGCTGATGCATTTCTGCACATGCGCCTCCATCGTCTCACCCGTGAGGGGAGTACGAAGAATTGACGATAGGCTCTAATGACACCCCCGCAAGGACAGTTCCAACACTTCCAGACGGACCGGTATGTTCAATGAAAATACTGGTCCGGACGGACCGGTATGTTCAATGAAAATACTGGTGGCACCGACGGGAATCGAACTGGCGACAGGGCCCAGATGGTAGAACTTGACCA
>WBZZ01003128.1:117500-145000 GCA_019918135.1 Paulinella micropora | reverse complement strand
AAAAACAATGTTTGAACTATTATTAAGGTGCGTAGATGAGCATGCAGACCATAGCAGATAGCGGCCTGAACCGGTACTTGCAAAGTGCACGTGCTACATGTTACCTGCTATCAGCGCGTAAGTACAAACGATACAAACACGATTTCGATGCAGATTTAATTGAATTCAGCTTTTGTTGCCGCTAATTATTTTTTTCTGGTCCTGGTGGCACCCGCCAGCCACTCGCCAGTACAAGTACGCTAAGCTAGTGACAACATGCAATAATTCAAAGTCCTGCAGTGCCAGTGCAAAGACACAGTGTCAGCATCTCAAGCAGCTACATTTCTAAGGACTTTCAACATGATTGGCCTCATTCAGCTGCTAAAAATAAAAAAAAAACCACGCCCACTCACTCATCCTCCTCCAGATCTGATTCATCATCAGATGAAGCCAAGCCACCGCAGTTAATGCATCCTGCGAATTCCTGATCACCTGGACCTAATGGATTTGGATAATTACAATACGCGCACATCCAGCGCGTTGCGGGCTCTTCGTACTCGCTCCCTTCATCATCTTCTGCGTCGCTTTCAGCATATGAGTCTACCTTCGCCGCCTTGGAGCGAGGCTGTCTGGTAGAAGCTGCTGCGGCCGCGCCCGAGGAATTAGAAGCAGTAGGTTTAATTGTAGCAGCCTGCTTGCTAGCTCTCTTCTCCACCCCTTTCTTTCCACTGCTGACGGGCACTTCGCTGTCGGCTGCTGCGCCCTCGGGTGACACACTGTTGGGCTGCTGTGCCATGTGCGCCTTGAGCCTTTCCTTCAACTCTGGTACCGTGCCGACAGATGACAGCCCCAACTGCTGACAGAGCTCGACTAGGCGCGGTTTGCGCAATTTCCCAACGTTGAAGCTCTTATTCTGCAGCCTGCTGACGGGCACTTCGCTATCGGCTGCTGCGCCCTCGGGTGACACGCTGTTGGGCTGCTGTGCCATGTGCGCCTGGAGCCTTTCCTTCAACTCTGGTACCGTGCCGACAGAGGACAGCCCCAACTGCTGACAGAGCTCGGCTAGGCGCGGTTTGCGCAATTGCCCAACGTTGAAGCTCTTCTTTGCCTTCTTGTTTGCCGAACGCTGGGAGGCGAGCCGCTTGAAGTATGAAATCTTTTGCTCCCGCGTCAGGTCCGCAGTTGCACCAGACTGCACATGAACCGCTGCCACACGCTCCCCTCGGCCATTCTTCGATGGGCATTTGTCGACGCCTTTGTGCGATGGATGGGGCTGCTTAAACCGCTGTGTGCATGGCTCGGTCCTGCTTGCCCTCTGGCTTTGCCTGTTCACGCTTGAGCTCGGCTTTCCATCTTTCCCAGTTATCATGCCACCGGCAGGGAACGGTCTTCGTAATGCAGCGGAAGGTAATATTATCCTCTTTCAGGATCTTGTACAAGGATGCTTCATTTCGCGGCCTGTAAAAATGATTGCATGCATTGCCACAACGACCGCCGCACGTGTAGGCTCTTGCATTGTCAGCAACCCACTGGGTGCCCTTCAGTTCGTACACCAGGCGCTCTACAGACCCTGCGTCAGCGACCATGGCCTTGTAGATATTGGGGAAAAGCTCAGTGCGGTAAGATTTGTAGAAAGAACCTGTGGTTCCATACCAGTAAAGAGTTTCTCGCCCTGACTTAGCGCCCATGTTCTCCAACACAATCCTTGCAGTCGCTTTCTTCTCCCACTGAGAAAAAGCCTCGCGGGATTCATCAGTCGTTCTTTTCTGTTCGAAAATGTCGACTCTATCAGGCTTTTCCCCTTTGGCACGTCCTTCCAGGACTTTTTTCTGCACAGCGAGTGCTTTGCGTGCATACCTCTCACTGACGGAAGTAAAGAAGGACTGGAACTCCTTCGCCGACATCTTGCCCCTCAGCTTGCCGATAATTGTTTGCTTGTGTGCAGAACGAGCCGGCAATTCAGCAACAATGTCACCAATGGCAGAAGCAGCTGCAGCCTGAGTTTTGGGAAATCTCTGTCGCCCTTGCGCAGAGAGCAACATGGCCTGCAGCTCTTCATCACTAGGAAACTCAGCCTCCACTACTGCAGCTGACCGTTTACATGCCTGGTACTCCCTACTCTTCTTGAGCCTCTTGGCATGCTGTTCGGAAACGGTTCTCTCGTCGATACGCTTTCTTGAGTGTCCACCCTGTCTTTGAAACGATCGCGATCCCGCAGACTGACTAGACTGACACCCTGAGTCTGAACATGAACCAGCTGACGTGCTACAGCCATGCAAGAATAGAGTGCTGTCGGTTGCTGTTGACGAACATGAGGAATGCTCGGATTCATCATCAACTAGCGTAGTAGTGTCTAGTAGATCACCAGGTGAGTGCTGCACTTCATGCCCACTGTAGCCAGTTAGCCTGCCACAAACAGGAAATACTGCAGGCCCTGATATGTTGGATTCATGTTTTCTATCATAAAAAATCATGTTTGACAGTGTGAGGGCATGAGAAACAAGTGTTGAGCTGATATCCAACTCCATTCTAGCAGTGGTATATTATATAATAATATTTCGCATACTTGGAAGCTTTGGCCCTTGCAAGCCTTATTGCTGCCGCGCTAGGCACTGCCAGCGGCTTCACAGGGATCGGGGAAGAATGCCAGCATGCCTGTGGTCGTGGAGCAACGTGTTTTCATTTAAAAAAAAAGAAAAACATGAGACCTTTTCAAAGTGCAGCACTTTTACTTTTTCCCGATAGAACTAGGTCCAAAAAACTTGACAGACGCCCTAGATGTCATAAATCAAAAGTCATATAGCATCATATCATATCAACCATACCGAGGGCGTCTGTCAAACAGCACAGAAGACAAGTAGTGGCCTTGAAGACGACGAGAGTGCACCCCTGTACGTTGGAAAAAAAAGGGAATCCACACTGGAAAAGTGGCATTTCAGCCAGTTTTTCCACCTCCGACCGGTGTGTCTTTTGTTCAAGTCGAATTTCCCTCCAACACTCACTTAGTGAATTGAGAAATGAGTTCTGGAAAGCCCAAAGGTGACGATTCAGTAGACAAGCATGTTGTCTCGAGCATGCAAAATTTTCGGGTGGAGAGGGACGATCAGGGGCAACGCATTTTTTTGAAAACCAACGGCGAACCGAATTGGAAAAACTTGCAGGATTGCATTATCCCCCCAGAAGCTACTGCAAAGTATTGGAATTTTCCTTCCCCCAAGGCAGAGGCCAAGACATGGCACAGTGTACCAGATAACGTCGTACACACGTACGTTCCTTCTGGGAAAACATTTGTTCTGGCCTCCAAGAACGAGATCTTTCAAGATCTGCCGTCTGCAAGAGGGCGCAGAGTTCGAAGGGGCAAAGCACCTGCAGCAAACACTGCGCTACCTGCAGAAGAGCCTGAAGCTGCAAGCCCTTCTTCTAAGTCGCCTCCAAAAAAGAAGCAACGCAAACCGGTTGGCAAATCAATGATACATACATATGCCATGCACATACATGACATTGTCTGCAGGCGGCACAGAAAAAGAGAAAACAAACCAAGCGCGCCTTGGCAAACGAGATGGCAGATCAAGCTGCTAACAATAACAGCAAATAAGCCGAGGGGTAGTAATTGAATTTCTTTTTTTTGCTTTCTTCTTCTTCATCTTCTCCTCCTACTGCAGCTGCTAGTTTTACTACAACTATATACATTCTTCTTTTTTTCTTCTTCTTCCTCCTTCTCCTTCTCCTTCTCCTTCTTCTTCTTCTTCTTCTTCTTCTTCTTCTTCTTCTTCTTCTTCTTCTTCTTCTTCTTCATCTTCTTCTCCTCCTCTTCCTCCCTCTACTACTACTAATACTACTACTACTACTACTGCTACTGCTGCTACTACTACTACCACCACTACTACTACTACTACTACTACTACTACTCTTCTTCTTCTTCTTCTTCTTCTTCTTCTTCTTCTTCTTCTTCTTCTTCTTCTTCTTCTTCCTCCTCCTCCTCCTCCTCCTCCCTCTACTACTACCAATACTACTACTACTACTGCTACTGCTGCTACTACTACCACTACTACTCTTCTTCTTCTTCTTCTTCTTCTTCTTCTTCTTCTTCTTCTTCTTCTTCTTCTTCTTCTTCTTCTTCTTCTTCTCCAGACCTCCTCCTCCTCCTTCTACTACTACTACTACTACTACTACTACTACTACTACTAGTAACTACTAATGCAGCTGATAGTATTGCTACAACTATGCTTCTTTTTTTTCTTCTTCTCCTTCTTCTCTTCCTTCTTCTCCTCCTCCTTCTTCTCCTCCTTCTTCTTCTTCTCCTTCTTCTTCTTCTCCTTTTTCTTCTTCTCAAGAGCCCGGCTGCGGCAGAAGGCAACTCCGACCCCAATGACAGGTTTACTACTTTGATTTGCATTGCAATATTATTATTTAATGTTCTGACAGCGAGTCGAAGCACAACGGCCGCGAGGAGGAAAGGACTGAGCTGACGGCGGAACAGCAGCTGCAGTTGCAGAAGGACTTGCAGAACATCAGCAAGTTTTCCGAAGCTGCCAAGTCAGGTCTGCTGCAACAGAACGCAGTCCTGCGTCTCAATGAAGAAGATGTGCCGCCGCCTCCCCCCGCGCGTAAAGATGTGCCGCCGCCTCCCCCCGCGCGTGTAGATGTGCCGCCGCCTCCCCCCGCGGGTAAAGATGTGCCGCCGCCTTCCCCCGCGCGTGAAGATGTGTCGCCGCCCCTCACCGGCGCGCCTAAACAGCCCAGGCGCATAATTTTGATGATGATGGTGGATGCGGTACGTTTCTGTTGAGTGTAGTAGTAATATGTGTGAGCACTCTTCTTTTTGACTGCAGGATGGGAAACTGAAATGGTTGGATGTGGGTCCTCCAGCACATCCCAAGCCAAGCCCAGCGAATCCGAAGCCAACCACAGCGACTCCGAAACCAACCAAGCCTAGCAAGAAGGGTGGCGGAGGCAACTCGCACCACAAGCCTGGCTGCAAGTGTCCTCCCTGTGCCTTCATGCGTGCCATGGAAGCCGACGTGATGGAAGTAAAGTCGCCGCCTGTCCCGACGCCTGCGTCGACGCACAAGCCGACGCCTGCAGCAAAGAAGCCAGAAAAGAAGCAACCGCAGCAGAAAAAGTCTAAGCCAGAGACGGAGTCGGAGGAGGAGGAGGAGGAGGAGGAGGAGCCGAAGCCTGCGAAGGGTCGCAAGGGCCGCAAGCAGCGCAAGGGCCATAAGCAGCGCAAGGGCCACAAGCAGCGCAAGGGCAGCCAGCAGCCGCAGCGAGTGCAGCGTCATGGGCAAGGATGTAAGTGCGCCGAATGCTTTGCGCATGGTGAGGGCTGTGAATGCCCTGATTGCGAGGTAAATGAAGTCGAGCCCAAGCATGGTGAAGGATGTAAGTGTTTCAAATGCGCTCCGAAGCGCGCTCCCTTTCGTTATCAGCATGCACCCACGTGCAGGTGCCTTGTCTGCCTCCAGCACGGTGTAGAGGGGCATTTCCTGCCATGCCTCATCCTGCTAACTGCAGGTGCTATGTGTGCTACCAGCCCCACGGTGCTGGAAATAATGCTCTTTCAGCTTTTCTAGCAACGCAATCGCAGCAAACCACCAATTTTATCAGCTTCCTTGCTAATGGGCGGGTGTAAAATTCTATAGCATGATTAACTTAGGTTGCTGCAGACCAAGCCTTTCTATTACCTGCCAAGTGGCAGAAGTTCCAGATTTATCTGGAAAACTTTGTTTTTCTCATTTAAAGTTTCTTTTTGTGCGTTTTAATGCAGTATTTGCATATAATTATGCATAGTAATTCATACTACAATTACATCAACTTACGCATTTAGTTATACAGGTGCGGACTGCGGGTTGCTGAGATGCAATTCCAGTAGATGCTCTCTGTGGTCATCTACTGGAATTGAACCTCACTTTTTTCACTTTTTGTGCGTTTTAATGCAGTATTTGCATATAATTATGCATAGTAATTCATATTACATCAACTTACCGATTTAGTTATACAGGTCCGGACTGCGGGTTGACTTAATATTTTTACATGTGAGCACGATGAGATTGCAAGCTCTAACTAGCATTCAAAGTAGTAATATTAAGAAAAAAGCAATTATATTACTTAATAATCAATTAATATTAACATTTAAGATCATCCGGCACAACTGCACATAGTGCAGCAGTCTCTACAACCTACGACCAACCGGCCCCTACTCCATAAGTCTCCGTTCCGTCATTTGACTTGGCTATGGAATTTTTAGAGTATTGGAATTGCTTAGTTTTGAGTTATTATTTTAGTATTTTTAATAAACTTTGAAAAAAAAACAAAAAACAAAACAAAACAAAACAAAAAAAAACAACAAAAAAAACTGTCTCTTTCTCATTAACTAGATTCAACCTTGCTTACTGTAAAAAATAATAATAATAATAATAAAATAAAAATTAAAAAAAAATGTTTCGCTTGTTTGTCTGTTTCTTTTGTTTCTCTTATCTTTTGTTTTTGCTCCTTTTTTGCTTTTTGCTTTTTTTTTTCTTCGCTCCTCTTTGTTTCTCAGTTTTCTTTTCTTTTCCTGATTTTTCTTTTCTCTTTCTTTCTTTCTTTCTTTCTGTCTTTCTTTCTCTCTTTCTTTTGTCTTTCATTTTATTCTTTCCAGTAGCTTTCTGTTGAATCTTAGTTCCAGATTTCCTCATGAGCTTGTACTGTTCTAGCTGTTGTTCCTTGGAACCAGAATTCATTTGAATTATGCTCTTCTTTATTCTATTGTCTTTGGTCCAGCAGACCAGGATAGTTGCTACTATCCTGATCTGCTGGACCAAATTTGCAAACGACAAAAAATTAAAAAAATTAAAAACCGAACCACAACTACACCGCGCTCACGCACTCTTCTTGGATCCGGATTCTTGGATTCTTTTTATTTAGAGAGATAATTGTACAATTATAATTCATCGAGTAACTGCTAACAGCTATTGCCTAAAGCAAATCGCTGGCCGAGGCAGTGATCAGTGTCTGGGGTTTTAATCATTAATATATTTAAATTTCGAGTCCGGCGTTACGAGCCTGATTAATTAATAAGTATTGCTTAAGTTCCTTTTTGAACTGGCTTAGTTTGGTTATCTGAAAAATATGTTTGGACAATTTGTTAAATATTTTAGCATTAGTTGGCGTGAAATGCGGGTCGTTTCTGTCTATATATAGTTTTCCTTTCTTAGCATAACGAGTGCAATGGTTATGTGTGGTATTAGTGCTAATGTATTTATTATCATGTATTGGTTGGTGTTTTATTTTTGTTGAGTGTACGAGACAGACATGTAGAACGCTAAGGGACAGCAAATGAAACCACGAGACAGACATGAAGAACGCTAAGGGACAGCAAATGAAACCACCCGAGACATACATGAAGAACGCTAAGGGACAGCAAATGAAAACACAAGACAGACCATGACCTAAGTAATTAAATTTTCTCCAAATGTGGTTCACTTCCGGAAAGCCGTTTCGTCCGTAGAGAAAGTTTCCGGGAAGTCAACCACTTAAGGAGAAATTACCTAGAAAAATCGCTGTCGCGTGGTTTCGTGTTCCAGCCAATTAGAGTGGTCCTTGTTCTGGAGTAGCAGTCGGCAAGGACTTCCAACGCTTCCCTTCTATCAGTCATGTCTTCCTTGTTCGATTGTTCGATACCTGTGCTGTTGCTTATGGGAAAGCTGTCAATAAGAGCTTTCTAATCAGCCATATTCACATGGGTTTGGACTCAAAAATATACATATACATGTATATATACATATACATATACATATACATATATCATGGCTGAGACCCAAGCATTTTGCAGTCGTAAACTCTCTCTTCTTCTTCTTCTTCTTCTTCTTCTTCTTCTTCTTCTTCTTCTTCTTCTTTCACCAAGAGCTTTCAACTCAGCCATAGCACGGGCTTGGGACTGTGTGTGTGTGCATGAGTGTGTGCATAGATACATATATATATATATATATATATATATATATATATATAGAGAGAGAGAGAGAGAGAGAGAGGGAGAGAGAGAGAGAGAGATGGATGGATGGATGGATGGATGGATGATGAATGGATGGATGGATGGATGGATAGATAGACGGATAGATGGATAGATAGATAGATAGATAAATAGATAGATAGATAGATAGATAGATAGAGATAGAGAGAGATAGATAGAGAGATAGAGAGAGAGAGATAGATAGATAGATGAGATGTCGCAAAGGAATGTAGTCCTTGCAAAGGAACGCAGTTTCACATCAAACAGTAATTTGTGTACTGTGCATGTGTCCGGGATGGGAATCACGGGTAGACTGTGTTCTGGAAAAAGAAGAGGAGGAAGGACGTGAAGAAAAAGGCAATCTAGGAATGGAGAGTGGGAGGATAAGGAAGAAGAGAAAGAAAAGGAAGCCGTTAGTCCAAGTGTTTTGAGCACCGTAAGCTTGCGCAAGCTACAATGATGACATTGTGTAAAGGCCTAAACCCCCGAAGGGACCTAGCCCGGGCTATGCAACACTGGACGGCTATGACGGAATGCAGGATGAGAGATAAGGGGAGGATGAGAGGGAGGGCGGATTGGAGTTCTTCTTCAATGTCTTTCCATACGCTTGGTGTTGATGGCAAAATCAGGTGCTTTCTTCTTTCGATTGGTTCTTTCGGGGCACTTCTTGGACGAAATGAGAGTATGTCTCGGCGTCAACACTGTGGGTGGAATCCGGGTTGACAATGCCGGGTTGTGACTTATAGTCCAGATGGACGTGCACTTTTGGACTCTTCTTTTCGAGGAGGCTCGAAGGATCTTCGTAAGGGTGGACATGAGCAAAATCTTCTCCAAGGGGTTTGAAGAAAAAGGCAAAATGGAGAGTGGGGTCTTGAGGAGGACAAGGAAGAAGAGAAAGAAAAGGAAGCCGTTCAAGCCGTTAGTCCAAGTGTTTTGAGCACCGTAAGCTTGCGCAAGCTACAATGATGACATTGTATGAGGCCTAAACCCCCGCTGGGACCTAGCCCGGGCTATGCAACACTGGACGGCTATGATGGAATGCAGTCACCAATACGGACTAGAGGAAGATTAGTCCAATTTTTGACTGCACAGGAGCGATAAATCGCAAAAGAGCAACGAGCTACGCAGGAGGATAGCTTGAAGCAAAGGGATTTGGATTGGGGATGGGAAAAACCCAAGGCGCGGAAACATCGATGAACAGAGAACGATACCATGCCGCGAGCCCCGCATTCGATTGGTCGAAGGTGGCAGGTCCATCCGTTGTCCTCGATTTGAGATTTGAGCTTGTTGTATCGGTTGGTCTTGTAGGCTCGTGCGTCAAGGATGTTTTCCTCGACCGGGCACGTTAGCTCGATCAGAATACATATCTTGGTAGACAGTGACCAGACAACGATATCGGGGCGGAGGTCAGTGACACAAATGTGGACAGGAAAGACTTGCTCAGAACCGGTGTATTGGGTTTGGAGTTGCCAATCGTTTGCAGTGTCAAGCAGGGATGGTCGATGAAATGACTGCCCCTTAGGCTTCTGCTCGCCCTCTTTCACAAACATAGACTTTGATTCATTTTGGTCTATAGGGGAGCGTTTGTTATGGCTCTCGATGTGTTTTTGAAGGGGAGCTTCAATAGTGCAGAGCACAGAGTCATGACGCCAGGTATAGCGGCCTTGTTTGAGGGCAACATGGCAACCGGAGAGGATGTGGCATAGATGTGCTTGACCAGAACAGAGGGCACACTTGTTGTTGGGAATGATTCCCCACAGACGTCTAAGGTCGGGGGTAATAACCGAGTTTGTGCTTGCGTTGATGACCCAAGAGATTAAACGGGGATTACGGTTTCCGATGAGGCGAGCCCAGGAGAGGTCGAAGGGGCATGCGTCTTCAAAACGAAGGAAGCACCCTTGCATGGCTTTGTCCATGTCATGCACTGTGGTTGTCTCAAGTATTGTCTCAGCAGCTAATTCTAAAATCCTGTCTTTGCGGTCTGTGATGGAATGTTCTTTTGGGTAGCGACCATGGCCAAGTCCGAGATGATCGGATTGGCCTCGATGTTTGAATTCAAAATCAACTTGTGCCTCAAGCTTTTCGAGCACAGGCTCTGGTTTCCAGATAGTTCGAAATGTTTCGTGTTTCGTCAGGTTCATCGCATAAATGGACGAGAGGTGTTTATCTGGGCAGTACTTCAGCATTTGAGCACGGTTGATTTGAAGTCGCTGGTAAAAAGAGACGATGGATTGGAGCTGTAGACCGAATTTCGAGCGTGGGCGGTAAAGGCAAGAGACCAGAGCTCTTTTGTAGATATTGGCCCATTTTTTGAGGAAGCGGGTCGCAATTTTCTCAAGGGTTTTGGCGAAAGATAAGCAGAGGTCATAAATGAGAAATGGCCAGGCAAGTGACTGGACAGCGTAGTGCTGGTATAGCCAAAGTTTCATAAAGCCATTGATCGAGCAGCTATCGATGGCTTGCATAGAAAGAATGAACTTCTTTTGGATTGCTGCACGTTGTTCGTTTTCGCAGATAGATAGATAGATAGATAGATAGATAGATAGATAGATAGATAGATAGATAGATAGATAGATAGATAGATAGATGAAATATCGACTAATGTCAGAAAAAAGGAGCTTCTGATTTCGTCAACCAGGAAGTCTGTGGGTAAAGTATTAACCCGATGCCCAGCTAAGCCGTGATGTTTGCACGGAAGGGACTGATACAGGCAATACCAAAGCTCCCTAGTACCAGGCGGGGCCAGGGCTCGTTCCATAAAGCGCCCCTTGCAGAACGAGCTCCCACCTCCATTACAGAGGGCCCAGTAAGCAGATGGAGTTTCGAGACTGTTCGACAGTCTAGTATAAACCGACAGAGCACTGTGGGTTTTATTCCGGGCTCAACAAGCGAGAAAGGGCACCCTGAGGGAACAGGATTGTGCTTCCCGTCGCTATTTCGGCATGTGACTTATAGGCGTATGGCTAGGCACACATAAGGCACCCCACCACGGGCCCAGCACACCCACACCATCCCCTAATTCTCTATCTGTCGACAGATGGCACCCATTTCAAAAAATCAAGCCCAAGAGAGGGTCAGTGACACCTCAAGTGGCCTTGGTTCATTCCGTAGAGTAAGTGAAAGATAGATAGATAGATAGATAGATAGATAGATAGATAGATAGATAGATGGATAGATGGATAGATGGATAGATAGATAGTTGTCGAAGTATGATGATCCCATCGACCTTATTAATAACGCTAACTCCTACTGGTGTGAGATGGGATAAAATGTGTGCTTCTTTGCCCTTTTTAAATTCACTTTCGCTGTCTGGGAGCGCTATCTCTATTGAGGTCATGGTAGACAACTTTCAATCAGAGCAACAAACTTTTAAATTGAGTGTACTCCCACTCTGCTCTGATATTAATATCTCTGTACTCACCTTTTCGCTAGGTGAGGCTTTTCCTCCTGGCAAGACTGTCCGTTCTCAGTTTTGTGAAATCAGTGTCAGGTATAGATATATTGAGAAAGTCACGATCATTGTCTCTGTTTCGTTGTGCGGACTGAACCCCGAGCTGATCAAGGCTTCATATTTGAGCAGTTAATGCTTTGCGGTTTATATCATCTTGGAGTTCTTGGCGGTGAAGCCGAGTATCAGGTCACAATATATATTAATAAACTTCGGAAACAAGTCTGAATACAGAGACAATCTTTAATCTGTCATTGCCCTTTCATGAAAGGAAGGAAAAGTGGCACGTCACTACTCAAAAACTGGAACTACACTAATATTAAGCTGTGAGTTCAGACATTCCAGATAATAAGATGAATTACTCAATAAAGATAATATTGAGGCAATATCAGAGTTCAGGACTGAAATAAAATAATAGATGTAATAAGGCAATTGATTGCGGATGATCAGTCTAATTTAAAATAAAATCGTTAGTACTACTATCGTGACTTAACTAAAACTGAATGAGTAACTCTATGGGAATAACGCACGGTACCCGGAAACCGTCGTTGCCGGGAGATCTGGTGAACTGGACACTCAGCCTCGACGGCAATGTCCACGGAACGCCTCTACAGGCTTTTGACGCCAACTTGAGTTGGGCTAGCAGGTCACGAGTCGAAGGTTTAACGATTTCAATCCTCCCGTGAGGGGAGTACGAAGAATTGACGATAGGCTCTAATGACACTCCCGCAAGGGCAGTTCCAACACTTGCAGACGGACCGGTATGTTCAATGAAAATACTGGTGGCACCGACGGGAATCGAACTAGCGACAGGGCCCAGATGGTAGGACTTGACCACTGGGCTATCACGGTGTCCATAATAATAAATAATAATAATAGTAATAATAAATATATTGATCTGTCATGGCTGAGCCCGAGGGCCATGCGCCTCCATCCCTCGACCCAACAGGAACTACAGTGAGTATGTTGGGGAGGGAAGAGTGACTCTAACCATCCTGCATAGAAGGCCCCAAAAGGAAGTCCCTACTACCCGCACAGTGTCGGGTACCTTGCAGGAAATCAACTACAAATGATTGATCTTCCCCGCGTGAGAGCTCCACGAGACTGGGTAGGTCCCGCATGGAGGTACTCACAGGGGTAGCAGACATTTCATGCGGTCTGCCAGCGCATGAGGACGTTTTGTGGTAAGTGTCTGGGACGCCTCGAAACCCGTCACCACCCCTAGATCGCGGAATGTAAATACCCCTTTGATCCCACGTGGTGTATGTCTTATAAAAAACAACACAACGACATGGCCTCGGAACCATCGCAACAACATAGCCTCGAAACCCACATCGACATAGCCTCGGAACCCACACAACAACAGAGCCTCGGAACCAACACAACAACATAGCCTCGGAACCAACACAACAACATAGCCTCGGAGCCAACACAACGACATAGCCTCGAAACCAGTGGGAAGAGGCCCAACCACCTCCTCTTCCCGTGGGGTGCCATACTGTGCACCCCTCCATAATAATAATAATAGTAATAATAATAATAATAATAATAATAATAATAATAATAATAATAATAATAATAATCATCATCATCATCATCATAATGATAATAGTAATAATAATAGTAATAATAGTAGTAATAATAATATAGAGAGAGGGAGAGAATATACATAAAATAACAATAGTAATAATATCTTAGTAAAAATAGTAATAATAGTAATAATAGTAATAATAGTAATAATAGAGAGAGAGAGATCAGGATAATAATAATAATAATAATAATAATAATAGTGCTTCTCTGTCAATGGCTGATGCATTTCTGCACATGCGCCTCCATCGTCTCACCCGTGAGGGGAGTACGAAGAATTGACGATAAGCTCTAATGACACCCCCGCAAGGGCAGTTCCAACACTTCCAGACGGGCCGGTATGTTCAATGAAAATACTGGTCCAGAAATAGACCGGTATGTTCAATGAAAATACTGGTGGCACCGACGGGAATCGAACTGGCGACAGGGCCCAGATGGTAGAACTTGACCACTGGGCTATCACGGTGTCCAAATAATAATAATAATAATAATAATAATAACAATAATAATAATAATAATAATAATAATAATAATAATAATAATAATAATAATAATAATAAATAATAATAATAATAGGCTTCCTCAGACTATAGCATCAGATCCAGATCCTGGACATGTGCCTCCATTGGGTCACCGGGGTCAGCCGATCCCAACGCATTGTCAGAACACCAAACAGACATAGCAGCAACAGCAGGCAGATGGGGGCTGTGAAGTGCATGAAGAGCTAGATGCGAGGGTGTTAGCTGAAGAGAAGAACTCGGAGACACTACGCTGCGCTCCCGAACCCCTCTCTCTAGCCAGGACGTCCACACTGCGCGGACGGCCGCGCCGCGCAACATCAACGTCACTTGGGGGAGAGGGTGGGACAGAAGCTGATGGAACCTCAGTGAGGTCAATCACCTCCTCGCCCCCATCCTCCACCCCAAGCTCCTCCCTTTTACCCTCCCTAGCAGACCAACACTCAGACACATATGATCCAAACAACACATCCAACTTTGGAGGGGGACGCAACGCTGTAACCCCTAACAACGCAGCAAGCCTAAAGTTACTGCGGAAGCGCGACTTCCCCTGAAAAAGCTTACAAAACAATCGTGATTGATCCACAGGCCGAAGCAGATTATAATGCGCATCATCAAGGGCTACCCATCTTGGGAACTTCTTAGTTCCAAAGACTTGTCTTAGGATGACTCGCAGGCCATCAGTAAGATCGCTGCCTGCCTCTCGCTTGTCCCACATCAGTTGCTGCACCATCTTGACGTCCTGCTGAAGGGCCCACTTGTCCACAGTCGAACACCAACCCTCGAGGTCCTTCTCTGAGCTATTTAGGAGCTCCTGAAGCCCTTGTTGTAGATCCATTGAGTCCCTGATAGCGCCTTCGGCCTCCGCAGTCCAGTCGGATTTGACTTGAGATGCGATGACAGGAAATCGCTTCTCCGGTAGAACACGCAGCCGTCCATAGAACTTCAGTTGCGCCGCCCGCCGCAAACGCTCCGCACTCAAAGAGCGCGCCAGAAAGAGTGTAATCCACTTGCTTGTCTTAGGGCTGATGCCGAGAATCATCCTCATGGGGCGCAGCATTGCTGCCTCCAGCTTGGTGAGCTGCGATACGGGGGCACGCCAGACATCGAAGGCGTACTTCAGCTTGGCCCCCACAAGTTGATTCCAGCACATGAGACGATACCTAGCTTGTATCTCACATGCACACCACAAAGAGTACCAACCTGCGGTGGCGACTTCAGTGACACGCGTAGCCCGCAGGGCCTGCTCCTTCCACTTCAGGTCGTCGGTGATAACCACTCCCAGGTACTTGTACTGACTGGTGACACAAAGCTTCTGGCCGCGAAACCACACCACGGGCTCACCTCGCTCCCTGATACTTGGTCGTTTCGCCTTGCTCGACGTGTAAATGGGCATGATTTCCGTCTTGCCGGGCTTCAAGTTGACTTCCAGCCGGTAATCTTCCGCGAACTTGGCCACAACATTGACCATCTTCTGGAGCTCGGTGCGACTGTGAGCGATGAGGGCCACGTCGTCCGCGTATAGAAGTGCCTTGATGTCGTTCAGCCGCTTCACATCCGTGATCTTGAGGGCACTCGCCAGCCGATCACACAGCTCATCCATAAAGACGTTGAAGAGTGTGGGAGAGAGAGGGGACCCCTGTTGGACGCCTACACCCTCCAGTACTTCGGGGATGAGTGCTCCATCAACTAGCACTTGCGACGAAGTCTGCTCGTAGCACCTGCGTAGCGTGCGCCAGAACTTGCCCCTTACACCCAGCTTCCAGAGCCTCTCAAATAGACCATCTCTCCAAACAGACGGGAAAGCCTTGCGTAGATCGACGAACAGGACATACGACTCCCGCTTCTGCTGCTGACGCCCCTTCAACCTCTGCCAAAGGGTAAAGACCTGATCCGTAGTGCGACGCCCCGGGCGGAAGCCTCCCTGCTCTGGACGTAGCTTATCCGGGCCATCCACGAAGAGCGTTAGACGAGTAGCTAATAAGGACAGATACAGCTTACCAAGGCAACTAATAATCGAGATATCCCTCCAGTTGTCAGGATCCGTAGGATCCCCACCCTTGGGGATATTGACGATGATTCCCTTGCCCCAAGCTTTTGGAGTCCTCTCGGCTTCTCGAATCCAGTTGAAGTACTGCGTTAAGTAGCCATTGATGTAGGCGCCGCCATACTTGAGCATCTCGTTCTTCACTTTGTCCTCGCCACAAGCTTTGTGGTTATTCAGGGCACGTTGCCTTGCAAGGACCTCCTCTTGCGTGAACGGCTTGTCCAGCTCTTCGCAAGTGTCTTCACCTACTTCGTGCTCCTTCATAGCCCGGGCCACCTCATCTCTGAAGCGATCGTTCCAGTGGAACTGCCGCTTAGCTTCGGCTTCCTCCCACTCCAGCGAGCCTGCTTCTGCACAGCACTCCACCACAACAGCCGCACTTGCCGGATTTTCCCGTGGCTTCACCGAATTTTCCGAAATTCCTCCCACCGCGCGACCTTTTCCGGCAGCGTACACGCCAGTGAGCCATCCTCCCTTTGCACCGGCGCGGAGACCTTCGTTCTGCGTGCCCCGCCAAGCCGCTTCGCGAGTAGCCAAAAGCGCTTTGAGGATTGCTCGCGTTGACATTTGACCGCTTCTTCCTGCACTTGCTTGAAGGAGGCAGACTTCTTGGCCCGAGTTACCTTCCGAATTTGCTTGCGGAGCCGTAGCCAATTCAGACGGGCTTCCGCATTCGATTCATCACTCCTGTATGCTGCGTAGGCCTCCCGGCGCTGCTGAATGAGCTCCTTTAGCTCCCCGTCGAACCAATTGTTGGTGAAACGGGGTCGTATACATCTGGAGCCAAGGACCCGGTGCGCCGCCATTCGGAAGGACTGCGCCACTCGCTCGGTGACGTCATCTACCACCCGTTGGCTGTCGGCACCACCCGATAGGTCAAGCTCAGGCAGCTGATGTACTCCAAGCTTCTGTAGGCAATGCTGGAATACGTCATCGAACTTGTCGCGTAGATAATCCAGCGCTTGCTTCGCAGCGTGATCATTACCCGAGACACCAGCACCAATAAGCTTATCAACACGAAAGGACCTGTAAGGTTTCGCAGCCCGCTTCGGCCGGCGCTGGCCGCTCCACGTCAGTTCGGCCCATACTGCCTTGTGGTCCGTATCAAGATCATCTTCGCATACTCCGAACTTTGCTCCAGATGCCAAGCCAGGCGACGCGCAGATGTAATCGAGGAGGTGCTTGCCTGTGCCCATGCCGCGCTGCTCACGCCGGGACCACCAGTAGGATCCTTCCACTGGGCACGAGAAGCCGCTCAGATTTCGCAGGCCCGTAGCGACGAGGACAGCCGCGAGTCTCTTGCCGTTCTCCGAACGTACCGGTGCTCCCTTATCATCGACCTCCCCGTGCTGACCGACGATGCCCTCCTCATTTTGGCTGCATGCCGGCCCGAGCTTCGCGTTGGCATCCGCCACCGTGACCACAAGACCTTTAGCTCCAAAAAAAGCTATAGCTGCCTGCCAGGCCGCATACGCCTCTGACGACTCTTCTTCCTGCGTTTCCTGGGGAAAGTAGCCGTTGCCCACATAGATATCCTGAGCGCCGGTAACACCCGAGGCGATACGCAGCCACACTTGCTGCCGGTGGTCGACGGGGGCTGACACCAGGTTGCAATACGGACCAAGGAAGTTAGCCACCGCGAATAGAACCCCACCCTTGCAGCGATTTTTCTCGCTGACCTCCGCAGGTTTTCCAAAAATCCGGAATCCATCCAGGCTGCATTTGGAAAGTTGCTTCTTGCCCATGCGGTGCTCCTGAGCCCCGATGACTAGCCAGCCCTCGTGCTTGTAGAATGATGCCCATTCCGCCGTGCCTACGTTGTCGTATCCCGTTTTACCCTGCCAGTTGTGACTCGCGACGAGTAGCTTGAAGCCGGTATCGAACTGCTTGGAGCGGTGCTTCTTGGCTCGTTTCCGGACCCGACGGCCGCGCTTGGCTTCCGCCCTCGTGCTGCCCCCCTCTGCAGGTGCTTGCGCAGGTTGGTCCCCCACTGCACTGGCCGCCGAATGCAGGGGCACCACATGCACATCAGCACACTCAGACACACACTTAGGTGCATCGGCAGCCAATTCCGAAGACACCACCTGCACATCATCGACACATTCTTCATGCAGAGGCAAGACGCGATATCCCGTCGCAGCTTCCTCCTTCCGGACCGCCGCTTCCCCACGCAGATGGATGCGAATAAGCCTTCGGACACGTTCCCTGTCCCTGAACCTGCGCCCAAGGGCCACATTGACCCCTCTGCCGAAGAATTTGAGATGTTTGAGTTGCTGCAACGCCGTCTGCCTGCTGTCATCGTCCTCGTAGACCAGCTCCAGGTGACGAAACATTCGCTGGCCTTGCCACTCCATTACCGGGACCACCAGACCAAGACCGCTCATTTTGGAGGCGATCTCCTGTAGATTGGCGCATTCTGAGAGCCCCCAGACAATCAGATTACGCCCGTCCTTGTCGTACCGATCTACCCGCCGGTACCGTCGAGGCGGCGGTGCCATCTGCCATATAGCGCCGCTCGCCTTATGTTGAAGCGCCGACCCGTGTGCCAGGTTTGGGGAGGAAGGATGAGGCGCAGCTAAGATAGCCTCTCCACGTGGTTCAGGAATTCCGTCATATACGCGAGCCCTCATCCTCCCATCCTGGGACATCGGGCCAGAGCCCGTCGAAGAGGCATTCCCACGGGGATTGTCCAGGTCTTCGGCGATTCTACCTTGTCCCATAAGGGCCACAGTGGTAGCTCCGTGCTTCGCGTATTTGTAATCCATTGAGAGTAGTAGACGGCCAATGTCGCTGGCCATCACCGCCGCGCCTCTTTACGCCGAGGAAAGCGCCCGTCCATGCAAATAGCATCGGCGGTATCTGCAACACACACTACACGCATTTCCGCCGGTGTCACTGGACGCTGCCGCGTCGCTTCGTGCCCTTCGGCGCCCGCCAGCACCCCCAGCGTCGCCAGAACCTGCCTCACGCACTACACACACTCTCCATCGCATCGCCAACGCCTCTACTCTCATGCCTTATGGACTTTCAGCTGCTCCTAACAATACACATCATGAGGTACGGGTGTCCCCGAGTGGAGCCAGATCGGACGGCGTGCCGCTGAAACTCCTTCCCCCACGTGGGTATAGAAGGCGCGAACCTAGCGGTACCTATAGGGTCTTACAGACAAGTATAGTAATTCCAGCCGAAGCTGCTCAGTTAGAAATGCAACGGTGGAGGGTGTGAATGCATGGGGCAAGGCACGGCAACGCAGCAAGGCACTGGCAAGGCATTGGGACCGACTGAAGCCCCTCTCCAACGTGCGCTCATCATGTGTTCCAGTTAGGCAACCCCGAAGAAGCGAAGATAGGGAGGAGACAAAACCCAGATAGGATGAAGATAGGATTAACATGAAGCCGAAATGGAGCCGAGTTGGAACAGGTCAACTCAGCCCCATCTCGGCTCAATGTGAATCCTATCTTCAACCCATCTCGGTACTGTTTCCTCCGAATGCTCACCTCAACAAGATCACCAAACCGGAACTGGAAGCCCCCAGGCATTTACTCGGCAGGAAATTCGGCGAAAATGGGCTAACCAGGAAACCAGACCCAAACCAACAGCCAAGAAAAACGAGCCAACCAACAATCCAACAGACAACCCCACAACCTGCCTGGCCGAACCCCTACCGAGTAAATGCCCAGTTGAGAGTTGCGCATATCCCGGTGACCGCCCTCCCCAAGCGGTCACCTTCGTGGGGAGAGGCCCAACCACCTCCTCTTCCCATGGAGTGCCATCTTGTGCACCCCTCCAGAATAATAATAATAATAATAATAATAATAATAATAGTGCTTCTCTGTCAATGGCTGATGCATTTCTGCACATGCGCCTCCATCGTCTCACCCGTGAGGGGAGTACGAAGAATTGACGATAAGCTCTAATGACACCCCCGCAAGGGCAGTTCCAACACTTCCAGACGGGCCGGTATGTTCAATGAAAAATAATAATAATAATAATAATAATAATAATAATAATAATAATAATAATAATGGAGAGAGAGAGAGAGCCTTATTTACTCTCGTTCTCCTTCGGTCTTCCCTTTTTTAACATTCTCTTTCTTTTCCTTCCTTTCTTTTACTTTGTTTTCACCTTCTTTTGTCCCTTCCTACTATGTTTCTTTATAATAAATTATATCTTTTTTCTTTCTATATATATATATTTTCTACTGCTTTCCCTTTTCCCTGTGTTTTTTTAAATTGTTGCCTTTCAGTTTCTTGGTTTGACTAGACTCTTTATTTCCTGTAGAATTTGCTTCTTATTAAATTAAGTAGAGAGAGAGAGCAAGAGAGAGAGAGAGAGAGAGAAAGAGAGAGAGAGAGAGAGTTATTATTATTATTATTATTATTATTATTATTATTATTATTATTATTATTATTATTATTATTATTATTGTTTATTATTATTATTATTGTTTATTATTATTATTATTATTATTATTATTATTATTATTAATATTATTATTATTATTATTATTATTATGGACACCGTGATAGCCCAGTGGTCAAGTTCTACCATCTGGGCCCTGTCGCCAGTTCGATTCCCGTCGGTGCCACCAGTATTTTCATTGAACATACCGGTCTATTTCTGGACCAGTATTTTCATTGAACATACCGGCCCGTCTGGAAGTGTTGGAACTGCCCTTGCGGGGGTGTCATTAGAGCTTATCGTCAATTCTTCGTACTCCCCTCACGGGTGAGACGATGGAGGCGCATGTGCAGAAATGCATCAGCCATTGACAGAGAAGCACTATTATTATTATTATTATTATTATTATTATTATTATTATTATTATTATTATTATTATTTACTATATCTGAGGCGTACTGATGCAGCTAATGGCATATCCTCAACGGACATAAGCCTCCAATACCCTTGTTCGAGGTCCTCCACCCCCCCGTGTCAGTCTCTCGCCTGATGATCGGGGCCACCGATGGAGCTCCTGAGGGCAAGACTGCACTAAGCCGAGGTTATTCCGCAGTCCCAGCAACCTCTTGCAAGACGTCACCGAATGTGCAAGTGCATACACCAAGCGCGGTTGCTGGAGCTGCCTCGAAACCCCACCCATAACAATCTGGTGTCTGCTGGGTCCTGGGCTATCAACCAGCATATGCGGAGTTTAAGATCTTTTACGCGCGCAACGACCCTCCTCCCCAGCATCTACCACCAAAGGGTTATGAGTTGGCGTCACAGTTTAACGCCTTGAGGCCATTGGGCTGGAACTCTGTTTAGCAAGTGTGACTAGGTTTTTTCATCGGGATTTCCCTCAAATGTCACAGTCAACACTCCAAGGCAGATTTACTATTATTATTATTATTTTATTATTATTATTATTATTATTATTATTATTATTATTATTATTATTATTATTATTATTATTGGACACCGTGGTAGCCCAGTGGTCAAGTTCTACCATCTGGGCCCTGTCGCCAGTTCGATTCCCGTCGGTGCCACCAGTATTTTCATTGAACATACCGGTCCGTATGTTGGAACTGCCCTTGCGGGGGTGTCATTAGAGCCTATCGTCAATTCTTCGTACTCCCCTCACGGGTGAGACGATGGAGGCGCATGTGCAAATTTGCATCAGCCATTGACAGAGAAGCACTATTATTATTATTATTATTATTATTATTATTATTATTATTATTATTATTATTATTATTATTATTATTATTATTATTATTATTATTATTATTATTATGGCACCGCGATAGCCCAGTGGTCAAGGTCTACCATCTGGGACCTGTCGCCAGTTCGATTCTCGTCGGTGCCAGTATTTTCAAAGGATATTTTCTTTGAAAGTATTGGTCTGTCTGGAAGGCTTGGAGCTGCCTTGCGGGGGTGTCAGTAGAGCCTATCGTCAAATCTTCGTACTCCCCTCG
The DNA here is from genome assembly GCA_019918135.1 of Paulinella micropora. Lineage (NCBI taxonomy): Eukaryota > Cercozoa > Imbricatea > Euglyphida > Paulinellidae > Paulinella > Paulinella micropora. Next base: position 123,516 of record WBZZ01003128.1, on the reverse strand, counting down.
CGGGTGAGACGATGGAGGCACATGTGCAGAAATGCATTCGCCATTGACAGAGAAGCACTATTATTATTATTATTATTATCATTATTATTATTATTATTATTATTATTATTATTATTATTATTATTATTATTATTATCATTATTATTATTATTATTATTATTATTATTATTATTATCATTATTATTATTAGGGAGTACATAGTCCATTGGTCCTTTTCAATGGGCTGATTGGTATAAAGCTCCTAGAGTAATGTTCTATGCCGTCACCTCCTTTATTCCACCGATTGGTGTGGAGACTTTCCTTATGGAATGGAGGACTGGATGCACATGGCCTTTTGGCTCAGCAATTGGCAGGAGATACATTATTGAGAGAGAGAGAGAGAGAGAGAGACGTTACAACATTGTGGCAATGGCGACCCAAGCAAAGAAACGAAAAACGCATAAAAGCCCACAAAGAGCCCAAGAAACCCAGGAAGAAACATCCGAAACAAACAACGGAACTATCACCCTCTCTCGCAAGGAAAAAAAGCGGCTAAAAAAAGCCAACAAACTCAGCAAAAAAGGAAATGGAGCCACCAACAGTGTACATGTGCAAAGGGACTGGAGCGACGAGGAAGACGACAACGAAGAAGACGTCAACAGCCCCAACAACACACCACCCGAAGCTACCAACAAGACGCCCAACAACGAGGAAACAGAACAACCCCCCGATGACGACGCAAACTCAACACCTGAAACCGTCAACACCAGCACTCTAACGGACAACGCCGACACAACCCATGAACCAACCAACAACAACAACAACAACAACAACAACAACAACAACAACAACAACAACGAAACAGCACTCGAACCAGCGACGCTCTTCAGTGCCACCTTGCTCGAAAAAATCCTCAAACCCATGTTCGAACAAGCCCGACAACAACAAGTCGAGGACATAAAAGACTTTATCGGAAAACTAGAAACATTGGGCAGCCGAACAAAGCAACTCGAAGACAGAGTCAACCAACAAAGCGAAGCCCACGTACAAGCAATCGAGAAGACTCAAAAAACGGCCCAGAAACACAAGGAACTACTGCAAACCCACCAAACGGAACTCAACCAGCTCACGGCCAGCGTAGACTCAATCCGACTAGAGATAAACGAAACTAAGCTTCGACTTAACGAGATGAAGGAAATGCAGGAACGCCACGCAAAAACACAACCACCTGCTATGTATAGTCAATGTGCAACTAACGCAACCCAGTCACTCAAAAACATACATGCCAACGCAAACACCAACACACACAACTACCCACTAGAACGCAAACAGACAGAGAACCAAAAACAAAACCAACGAGACCCAACATGTGAGCTTAGCATCTCAGGCATACCATACCAACCCAAAGAAAACACACTAAACATAGTGAAAGCCATGATGGATGCAAAAAACATTCCATACCAAGAGGGAGATATCACGAAATGCTTCAGAGCAAAGAGCACAAAACCCATGCGAGAGGAACCCAAACAACCACCAGCTATCATAGTGCGCTTTAGCTCAAACAACCTCAAAACGCACTTCAAAAAGCACGACCCACTCCAGCCCCTCACCCACGACACAGTAAACTGGAAAGACACACATCTTGCAAACAAAACATTCAAAATATTTATCAATGAAAGCATCCCACCAAACACACTCATGCTTCTGAAACAGGCGATGAAGCTCAAGAAGGAACTAGTTGAGGCTACTGGCACAACCATCTACGTGTGGACAAGAGACGGGGAAGTTTTCTTCAAGGACCAGACAAGGGAGCACAGGTTGATAATAAAAACAGAAGAAGACATAAGCATAATCAAAGACCTCTACATGCTCCGCAAACCAAACACACAGCACAGCAAAATCCCCACAAACACCTAAATGAGTTCTCAAAATAAACCCCCAAATCATCTCGTCCACCCTAACCTCCTCCCACAATCCTTCAAACCATACCTGTCTCTCACCTCTAAAAATAACAAAAATAAAACATATAATAAGAACATAAAAAACAACAACAATAATAACAATAATAACAATAATCATAACAATAAAAACAACAATAACGCACACAACAATACACTCACAATATATCACACCAACATCCACTCCCTCAAAGCACATTATCAAAACCTAATCACACACCTACAACTCCTACCATTCCAACCAGACATCATCATACTCACAGATAACTACATCAACCAATCAATCAGTAACAACGCATTCCCTATCCCTACATACATAGCTAAACATCACATCGACATCTCAATATATTATCAAAGCAACATGCACATCACAATAGACGACAAACAAACCATATCGGACTCATGCAAAACACCACTAACTCTAAGAATATATAATAATAAACTTAAAAATAAACCATACACACAATAATAGGTATGTACAGACGCCCACTCATAGACAAACAATTCACACACGCATTACAAAATAACATAAACAGCATACTACACAAAACACCCACAAGCACAATAACACTGGTAGGCGACATTAATTACAACCTACTTGACAACATACATAAACCACAGATTTTCAAAACCTAATGATACACAACAACCTCTACACAACAATAACAAAAGCAACGAGACACGACATGGTCCACACAACATCCCACACACTCATAGACATGATAATCACCAACATTAATGCTAACATAGAATCAAACATCATAAGCCCATGCGTATCAGACCATCATCCCATATACGCAATAATACACGACCGCACAAAAAAACCAGACACAAACAACACACCCACACTCAACAAAAGCATATATGAGAAAAACAAAGACACAATCCTAGCAAACCTCAAAACACAGTTAGAATACATCACACAAGACAACACAGAAAACAGCGACACAAACCAAAAATTTAGATACATACAAACAACAATAACAAAAGTTATAGAACACTTCGAACGAAAGCCTAAACAAAGTAATAGAAGAAAGAGCTGGTGCAACCCCATAATAAAGAGGCGAATAAGAAAAAAGCACCTACTATATAAAAAATGGAGAGATAACTCGACAGCAGAAAACAAACAAACATACAGACTACAGAAGTACAAAGTCGACAAAATAATACACAAAGCCAAAAAAGACGAAATAATGAAGACGCTAGAAGAAAATAAAAACAACCCAAAGAAACAACACAGAAAACTCAGAGAGTTAGTACCTAACAACAAACCACCGAGAGTGTCACCAACCACAATACAATACAACAAAACATACACAGAAATAGCAAACGCACTCAACGATCATTACATAACAATAGGCAAAAAAACAAGCAACAGCATACCAACAATCGAACATAAACAACAACAAGAAGAGAAAGCTGAAGAAAACAAACAAACATACCCAAGCTTCAAACTACATAACACAACAGAAGACATTGTAAACAAAACACTTAAAAACATAAACAGAGATAAAGCAGAGGACATATATAAAATAAAACCAACACTTATAAAAGACATGCATGCCTCCCTCACACCTATACTCACCAACCTTTTCAACAAAGCCATAAACGAAAATAAATACCCAGATGCACTCAAAACAACAAAAGTAATTGAACTATACAAAGCAAGTGACACAAGCATGCCAGCCAACTACAGACCGATATCACTACTACCCATAATAGCTAAAGTGTTTGACACGATAATAAATAAACAAATAATGGACCACCTAACAAAACATAACATAATATCACACACACAATACGCATTCCGACCTAACTCAAACACAACCATGACAATCCAAACAATAATAAACCAAATACGAAAACATAAAGACAAAGAAGAATTAGTGCTAGCATTGTATGTGGACCTCTCAAAAGCGTACGACACAGTAGAGCATTCAAAGCTACTGGACAAACTTCGGCGAAATTTTAATTTCAACGAAGAAACAGTCCAATTCTTTGCATCCTACTTCTCGAACCGCACCCAAGAGGTCCACACACAATATGGTAAATCTTACAAACGCACCATCACACACGGCATACCACAAGGAAGCACATCATCAACTACCTTTTTCCTACTCTATATCAATGACATAATCAATATCATACAACAACATACAACAAGGAACAGTATATACATATGCAGACGACACATCACTCATAATAACATCCAAAACTCCCACAGACCTACAACAAAAAACACAAATAGAAATAACAAAATTAATAAATTACTTCCACTCTAATAACCTAGTACCGAACCCAACAAAAACAACATACACAATTTTTCACAAAACAAAACAAGATATCACAATAACAATAAACAACCACACCCTCGAGCAATGCAAACATGCAAAACTCCTGGGAATAACACTACAACACAACCTTAAATATGATCAACACATTCATAACATAATCCGTAAACTCCAACCCACAATCAACTCATTGCTTTATGCTAAAAGATATCTAAACATAAAAACAATGAAACAATTATACTACACACACATATACCCACACCTCATACAAAACATCTCCATCTGGGGGACGCATGACAACAAAAAGAAATACATACAACCACTCATAAAAATACATAAAAAGTAATCAGAATAATTGCAAAAACACATTACCGCGCGCACACCAAACCAATACTAAACCAACTGAAACTACTTGACATCACCCACCTATATACACTCCGTGTATGCATAGAAAATCACCCATTCATTTACCCTAAAAAACACCTCAACAGACCACTCCACAATAACACCTTTACCCCAATCAATACCATACATTCATACAAAACGCGATATTCAACTAAAAGCAGCCTCTTTGTCAATCACAAAGACCCATATCTCACCAAGATCTTCGCTGATCAATGGAAATCAATCCCAAAAAATATAACAGATGAAACAAAAATAAAACCATTCAAAACAGCACTAATGACATACCTACTCAAACATCAACAAACATCATAATATCTATAAATATAAACACTCGCAAAACAAAACAAAAAAAAAAAAAAAAAAAAAAAAAAAAAAAAAAAAAAAAAAAAAAAAACAACGATGGAACAACAAGTTTGCTCCCTGTCTGCTACTTGAAGGAGAACTCCCAACGTATATGGTCAACCACACACAGCCCCAACTTCCTCCTCTCTCTTTCACTTTTTCTCACGAAAAAGAAAAGAGAGGGGGGCCGCCAGACATAAACTACTGCACTTTTACAATAACATATATATTCATATCATATTATAATATTATCACTACTGAATATATCTAAACATAAATATTAATATTAATAATATTAATACTAGATATATATAATACCGAGCCGCTAAATACAAATGTAATATTTTCCTTTAATACGATCAACTGAATAACTAGGTTTCCACCTTAGATAAAGGTATAACTTACTAGCTATACTTTTCACGTGGACGTTCCCTGAGCCCGATTGTAAAATTGTTCTCTCAATAAAAGCGAAGAAGAAGAAGAGAGAGAGAGAGAAAGAAAGAAACAGATACTCCTAAAGAAAGAAAGAAAGAAAGAAAGAAAGAAAGAAGAGAGACTAGCTATACTTTTCACGTGGACGTTCCCTGAGAAGCGATTTTCGTCAATAGGGTCCGGACGGATTATAACACAAAAAAAAAAACATCTAGCCAGCCCGTTTGAAAAAGCCACTGCCCGTGAAATTCATGGGTGGGTTTGGACTTGGAAAAAAATTACTGCAGGAACTTTTTGTTTCTTTTATTTTTTGCATACAAAATGTGTGTGTGTGTGTGTGTGCGTGAGAGAGAGAGAGTGTGTGTGAGAGAGAGAGAGTGTGTGTGTGTGTCACTGTGTGTGTCTGCCTGTCTGTCTCTCTGTCTCTCTGTCTTTCCGTCTTTCTGTCTCTCTGTCTCTCTGTCTCAGACTAAAGCTACTGTCTGTCTGTCTGTCTGTCTGTCTGTCTGTCTGTCTCAGACAGTCCGTCTGTCTGTCTGTGCTGTCTGTCTGTCTGTCTGTCTGCCTGCCTGCCGCTGTAGTCTGTCTGTCTGCCTGTCTGTCTATGTG
>WBZZ01003128.1:87500-110000 GCA_019918135.1 Paulinella micropora | reverse complement strand
TAAGAAATCTAATAAACATAAAGAAAACGTAGAATTGTTAAAATCTAAGATTGAACAAGTTAAGAAAGAAGAAGACGAAAGATGTAGTATGTGTGGTTATATGGAAAATAATTGCCATTGCTGTTCAGGATATAGCAAGTACAATCAGACTTGGAAAGACAAAAGATTAATAGGATTTATGGGTTTTGCTAGCATATCATAGCCGTACAACAATTTCGCAGTCGGAATGATTTCAATTCCGACGGAGGTATGGATGAATTTTATGTTAAAGACAAGGACACACCATTATATAGAGGCACACAGGGACACAGGACACACCCCACATTTGAGACGGAGAAATTATTTTAATTTTATAAAATTATATTTCCTTAGATATATTTATCAAATATGGAGACACACACGTTTAACGGCAAGGTCTACAGGTTGGATAGATTAAGGGAATATAAGATAAATTACGAAATCAAGTCTGTCAGGGGTCGGGATGTGCTATATATCAAACCGAATGTAAGGGGGTATAAAATTGATACACTGACTGCCCAAAACTACTTGAACCAAGTAAGAGGTGCGGTGTATTTCGAACACCATGCTATACCAATAGCGCCACCTTTACCTACGATTGAAGAGAAAAAAGAAATTAAGGAAAATGTCAGAGACTTGATGCGATATGGCAATTACGAAATCAAACGAGACGACAGAAAGGAGCACAAACTTGGAATAAACGAAAGTATTTACAGGGTTGTGTTGAATGGAAACTTTCTGTCTTTCATTATGCGAGATGTAATAAGATTTATTGAAATCATATCGAACGACTTTTTAAAACGACAGGGGCAAAGAGATAAGGTTGATGTAGGTATTGAGTTTGTAGATTATTATGGCAAAGTATCTACAGGCCAACATTATGTCAATGAAATCTCGGTTGAAAAAGTTTTAGAAAGATTGTCGTCAATATTTCAAAGCAACGAAAGTCTTTATATGGATGAAAGTGGCACCAACTTTGATAAATTAAAGTTTGTATTAAAGTCTGTTAAAATGCGTACGGGCGGGGCAAGGCTACAGGTTTTGAACAAACTGGATGTATATAGAAAGAAAGGAGTAATCTGTACTACTAATAGCGATAACTTATGCCTAGCACGAGCAATCGTTGTTGTCAAAGCAAAAATTGAAAAACATCAAAAATACAAAACAATATTAATGGGGAGAAAGATACAGCAGGAAATGGCTGAGTCTTTACACGATGAAGCGAAAGTTATTAAGGATGTGTGTGGGATACAAGAAATTAATACATTCGCTAATCACAATAAATACAATCTGGTTATTGTTGAAATCCCTGAACAAATAGTTTATAAAACAGATCTACTTAATGCGAACGGCGAACGGCTGACTAACCTTTACATTCTAAAGACTGAAGGACATTACGATGCCATAACTAACATGAAGTCTATGCTAGGAAAAAAGAATTTCTGCGAGTTGTGTCTAAGAGGGTATATGGAAAGACATGCCTGCGACGCCAAATGTAGTATCTGCGAAACCAAGGGATGTAAGGGAATAAACGACAAGAGCCAGTGGAAAGAATGTGAGAAGTGTAATAGAAAGTTTCCAAACACTGAATGCTTTAATAACCACAGGACAACAAACTGCGATGTTAAAGCGAAATGTAAATCGTGCGGGCTGAATTACAGGAAGAAAGATGAACACAAATGCGGATATGCGAAATGCAGAAATTGCAAACTAGTGAAACCGCTTGAACACCAATGTGAAATAGTCCAAAAAGAAATCTTACCACCGTCAGAGCAATACATATTCTTTGACTTTGAAGCGACACAGGACACAGGCGAGCACATTGTTAATCATGCTGAAAGCCAGTATTACGATGCGAAGGAACCGCCAGTAATTCACAAGAACATTCAAGATTTCTGTAATTGGGCTTTTGACACTAAGCACAGCGGATTTACATTTATCGCACACAATGCCCGCGGTTATGATTGTCAGTTTATTCTTAAGTGGCTTGTAGATAACAAACAGACACCATTTGTCATTTACCAAGGCGGTAAGATAATGATGATGACACATAAGAAATACCGCTTCATTGATAGTTTGAGTTTCCTTACGATGCCATTGTCTGACTTTCCAAAGACATTCGGACTAACGGAACTTAAGAAAGGATACTTTCCGCACTTCTTCAACACAGACAAGAACAAAAACTATGTTGGGGTTATGCCACATAAGAAACATTACGGCTACGACACTATGCGAGGAGATAAGAGAAAGGAGTTTTTAGAATGGTATGAACAACAGGTTAATAATCACAACCATTTTGATATGGCGAAGGAAATCGCTGAGTATTGTCATAGCGATGTTGATATACTTAGAAAGGGTTGTATAGATTTTAGAAAGCAGTTTCTTGAATTCGGTATTGACCCGTTTCAATATACAACTATTGCGAGTTGTGTTATGGCTCTGTATCGTGCTAAGTTTATGCCTGTTAATTCAATTGCGGTATTGAAAGCGGAAAAACAAAACAGGATGGCTTCAAGGGCTTGTGTTGAATGGTTAGCCTACAGAAGCAGACTAGACAAAACAGACATTAAGCATGCCTTCAACGGAGGTGAAAAAATGTTTCAACTCGGGCAATCAAAAATATATGTGGATGGCTGGGACGAGAAAAACAAAATCGCTTATGAGTTTTACGGGTGTCATTGGCACGGCTGTCAGAAGTGTTGGAACGGCAATGCAATGAATGCCAAGAAAAATAAGACTATGGGCGAACTATACAAGGAAACAATGAGAAGAGAAAAACAACTGAGCCAACAGGTAAAAGTAATAAGTGTCTGGGAATGTGATTGGAGCCTGATGAAAACCAGTGAAAGACTGGCCGAGGATACCAACGAACGAATTATGGAACAAGAAGGATTAAACCCACGAGAAGCAATGTTTGGAGGTAGAACGAATGCTCTAACATTGTATTGGAAATCACGACACAGCGACGAATACGCGAAATACATCGACATATGCTCACTCTATCCGACCGTCATGTACTATGACCTTTACCCTAGCGGGCACCACGAAATCATCAGACCAAATGATGGTGTGGAACGAAAAGATATGCGAAACAAAATAATAAAAAAGGAATATTTCGGAGTGGCTAAGGTTAAGATGCTACCGCCGAGAGGATTACTACACCCAGTCTTACCAAAAAGCGGACAGAGGCAAGATGATGTATTACTTATGCGATAAGTGCAGGATGACTGAGCACCACGGCGAATGCAAGCACACCGACAATGAGCGGGCAATAACAGGAACTTGGGCAACTCCAGAAATTTACAAGGCCTTAGATAAAGGGTATAAGTTAATGAAAGTATATGAAGTATGGCACTGGAAAGAACAGAGCAGTAGCCAATTCAAGGAATACATAAAAACATTCTTGAAGGTTAAGCAGGAATCAAGTGGATATCCAGCAGGATGCAATACGGTCGAGGAAAAACAAAACTACATAAGCAGTATGGAAATCAAAATGGGTGTTAAGATGGATGAAAACAAAATAGAAGAAAACTCAGGTCGCCGTGCGGTGGCTAAGTTGTGCTTGAACTCCTTGTGGGGTAAGTTTGGAGAGAAGCAGAACAAAAAACAAAACAAAATGATAAGGAATAAGGAAACCCTATACAAACTAATGAACGATAAATCAGTGGATAACATAAATATTAACATAATCAACGACGAAATAATAGAGGCCAGTTATGATTTAAAACAGGATGCGGTCAGCGACCCGATTAAGACAAATATTGTAGTTGCTCTATTTACTACCTGCCACGCGAGAATGAGACTTTATGAGATGATGGACAGACTAGGCAGGAGAATTCTATACCACGATACGGATAGTGTAATATATACCACAGACCTGACGAAAGGCGAAGATGATGTAAAGACGGGCAAACTACTCGGGGACTGGACAGATGAATTAAAGGGAGCCAAGATAAAGACCTTCGTTGGAGGCGGGGCAAAGTGCTACGGATACTTATTAGATAACGGCAAAGCCTGTATGAAAGTAAAAGGATTTAGTATGAATTATGAGACGAAGAAGGCCTTAAACTTACCTAATATGTTAAGTGTAATCAGTTGCGGGCTTGGTATTAAAAACACGGATTTATTTGAGAAGGGTAAAAATGAACTGGCGGACTTGTTAGAGACTGAGGAAGAATTAAGGATTGCTAAGCGAATTGAGAAGTCTGGAAAAGTAGTTATAATAGAAAACAACAAGATAACGCGAGACAAACAAAAGAAAAAAATAACAAGCGAATACTTAGAAAAGATATTTAGTTTTACATATACAAAAAAGACAAGTTATCGGTATTGTAGAGAATGCGATTGAAACACTGCCGTTTGGATATTAAGGATATTTTAGAATTGCGCTTCGTGCTCCGCACTCTCGCTTATTCTAAAATATCGCCCTTCATTAAAGTATAAAACGATGTTTATCAACAAACGAGAATGAGCAAAGCGAATGAAAGTGAAGTTGATAAATATCAATTAATTAATTTTTTTCTATAAAATATATACCATATACTATACTATGACCACCCTCACCAGACTATGTGAGAAGTTTGAGAAACTCTCTATTGAAAATAAAAAAGAAACATTTTCTCTTACCGATGTTAAAAAGATAATTACTGACGAAATCCAAATGATTGAAAAGGCACGGGCAGGCAAGTCAAAGGATACTTTTCCATTCGGTAAGTATAAAGGTAAGAAAATTCAAGATGTTGCGGTTATTGATAAACCATATCTTGAATGGGTTATGAAACAGCCGTGGTTTGATAAATTTACAGACATTAAAAGTGAAGTAAAAAAATACATTTAATAAAATTATTTTGAAGTATATATATCATGACTGACCTGAGCACCAAACAGGACTACTTGAATGAAATTGAAAAATGGAATATTGACAGCGAAATTAAGAAACCCACTATTAAATGGACAAAGCCTGACATTGTTTCTTTCTATGAGCAATATAAACCAAGGGATGATAATGTTAAAGTAGTTATCCCGACAAATGTTGATTTTCAAGATAAATCAACATTAGAAAACGTGTTGGTTGTGGAAGAAAGCACACCATTTACAACAGCAGATTTAAAAGAGACTGGAATTACAGAGATTAAAATGAATGTGGGTGAAGAAATAGCACAAAGTGAAACTGATATTTTTCTACAATATGGAAAGTATAAAAAAATGAAAATTGAAGATGTTGCTAAGATTGATAAACCATACCTTGAATATTTAATTCAACAACCTTATTTAATAACAAAGATGCGGTACAAAAATATCTCTGATATTCGTAAATCCACACTCCCGCTACCGCTCCCGTGTGTTTTACGAACATCGCTTTCCGCTTATTATTTTTTTTTTATTATTTACTTCACTTTTGAACGATGTTTATTAGCAAGCGAAAATGAGCGTAGCGAATGAAAGCGATGCTCATAAATATCTATATCTATTGGTCTTCTATGAAGTTAGCGATAATATTGACATTTCCTCCTCCACCAGCAGAGACAGACTTCTGCGTAAAAGTTAATACATCACTCGGCGATAGGTATATATCATAACTTCTAAGATTGATTTGTTGAGTTGATTGAGAATTAACATATAGTTTAAAAATTGTTGTTCCGTTTGCGATGGCACTCGCCTTTGTGTCAGTATCTACAATTGAATACTTAGAATCAACATCTGCAAAACCTGCTCCAGTTAGTGTTCCATTTAATACCATTCTGACAACATTCGACTTAGTATCTTCATTTGTAATACTTATCAAAGTGGGATAAACATTTGAATAATTTGCTAAATTAGCACCGCCAGCATCAAATGTTGCTTTGTTTCTTATACTAATAATAGGACTTTCAGTGGTGTTTGCTACTTTACTTCCTTCCACTTCGTTTGTTATGCTGGTATTAATAGTATTCGTTCCTTCAATGAATAAACTGGCACTCGCTGTTTTAAGTGATTGTATTCCAGTCTTTGCATCATTTCTCATTACTGCCGTAAAAGGTAATGTTGTATTTCGCAGGCTTACACCATTATTAGCATTCGCATACTCAATCATATGAACTAATTGAAATAATCCTGTTATGGGATTTTCAATATAAAACTTAATAGCACCAAACCCAAGATACTGAAATTGAATTTGAAATACATTTCCTTTGTCCCAATTTAATAAAGGCATAGCATAATGTCCATTGCAAGGGTCGTCCCAGTCTTCTTGGTCAATATAATCTACAGCACCTCCCGCACAATGTGCAATATTCATTCCTGCTTGATTTTTGTAAAAATAAAATCCATCATTAAGGTCATTTCCTATTCCAATAAATGAATAGTAATCTTTTGTATCATCCGTTGTCCATAGAGCAGTAAATCGGGCTAGGACACCCATTCCAGTTCTATATTTTATTCTCCTTTTACTTACCAGTCTAGCATCTGCCGTAGCATCAGCAGTTGTTTTCAATTCAGCCATATGATTCAAAAATGACACAGACGATTTTGTTTCTGTTTTTGTCCATATCCTAGTATTAATGGTATATGGAAAGATTTCCTGTAAAACTGGTGTTAATTGACCTACTACTGCTTCGCCAAAAGCGGTTTTTGAATTATTTGTTTCAATATTACCATCATATCCAACGCTGACGTTTATAAATTCTCCGTCAGGATTTTGTGCGATTAAATTTCTTTGGTTGGACATTTGAGAATTTCACTTCGTGCTACGCACTCTGGTTTATTCTCAAACGTCGTCTTCCTATATTATTATACAAGAAAAAAATTATTTAATCTATTAATTTTTTTTTTACTTTAATGGCATTCGATGTTTTATGAACCTTCTTTTGAAAAAAGATTCGTGAATAAAATATCATTAAGACATCAAAATTTCAATTCCCTTAACAAGCACACTTCGTTGAAGAATGGCGAATGTGTAATGGTTGAGATTAGTTATGCCATTACCGCTCGCATTAGCATTCGTATTTGAAACGAATTCATATCGTCGTTCAGTGTCTAGGCTCAAACCGCTCACCTCATAGCCGTCGGTGTCCTTATCGCACAGCGGGCGGTTATTGTCCCAAGTATCTACGTGGAACCAGTTGTAGTGATAGACGTCGCTGTTTAGGATAGCACTTCCCTTCAACTTATCCTTCAAAATCATATAGTCTTCATTCTCAGATGTGTCAATGTCAAATTGTTGAAGGCGTGTCCCATCAAGTGTTGTATAATAACTAATAATTTTAGCATCTGCCCTGTTGTCATTATCAAAAGAAGTATTAGCACTCTCAGTGAAATGAAATGCTGAAGTATAAATACGACGAATTCTTTCACCCTGCGAGCGATTCATCTTAATAAAATAATTTTGACTTTGTGTTGAGAGGCTCTGCTTCCAAGCGATAGGATACTCAATCTTAAATGGAAAGCCTTCACCCGCAATCTTTTGCTGGACACCGAGGATAACATTCGGGTCAGTTTCAACAGCAAGGAATAGATTTAGGTTAGAGACGATAGCACCAGAGGTTGTAGCGGCAGCACCAGTTGAAATAGAACTTACATTAGTGCCATAGAATGAAGAGCGGTTGGTTTCAGCCCACACAATCCGCAAATCCAAAATTTCATTAAATCCAATAGTCTTATCCAGTTCAAAAATAGTGCCAAACAACATACCCAAAGGAAACTTAACATTAATAACAGGGGTAGCAGTATTATCACCACCGCCTTCAAAATACTTAGCCTCCTCAAAAGGAACATTTACCAAACTATAATTTCCAGCAGTGCTATCTGCGAGAGCGGTATCATCGTGGCGACGGGCATTAACAAGAGGCACTTTGTAGTATGTTTGAATAGCATCCCTAACAGCATCATAAGTCCCACCAGTAGTAATCGCCCGCCTTTCCGCTACACTTCCAATTTCAACTTTTCCTGCATTACACTTTTGAAGCATAGCACCGCTAGCCACACCAGCACCATGATTTTCAAGTGCCATAAATTGTTCATACTTCATTTCTGGTTTCCATATCACCTTAGCGTAGTTCCCCACATGTTGAAGATTACACAGATACTGCCCGCTTCGGCTTCGCAATTCAATAGTTTTAATCATAGACAGACAATCCATATAGATACGATTGTAGCGACCCGCACCACCCGCACCAGACGGAGTGTAAGTAAATCGCAACACACTCCTCGCAAGGTTCAAAGGACGAGTAGGAATTTCAAATGTGTTTTCCATACCACCAGCAGTAGTAAGCGCTACAGGTTGCGAGCCTTCACGGGTGGTAAGTTTGCTTAATTCATACTTACCAGTGAGTAGTTCCTTAGTCTGATGGACTGATTCTCCTCCGTATTGGACAGGCATTTTTTCTTTTGATATTTTAGAATTTCACTTCGTGCTCCGCACTATCGTTTATTCTAAAACATCTATTTTATTTTGTGAAAAAAATAAATAATTGATATTAACTTACAATTGATGTTCATAAATATCTCAAACATGTTTGAGATTATCGAGAATGACAATGAAAGTGCGGATTTATGAATATCGGGATTTCAACAGATTGAAGAATGAATTAAATAAACTAAAGTAATTAGTTTCACGATAAACCAATAATGTCATAACTATTCCCAAACCATTAAGATTTATTGCTTGGTCATTTTCGTCTGTCAAGTAAAACCTAAATACATTGTTTGAACTCGCAGATAATGTTTTCCCGTATTCACTACCAGAGCCGTCATAAATGACAGAACCAAATGGAATTTCGTTGGCAGTGTATATTTCTTGTAGCACATGATTATCTCCTTCATTCACCAAATCTGATTGAAGATACAGAGTTTTTTCGCCAGTTAGAATAATCACATTTGGCGATTTAATAAAATCATTAGCAAAGAAATATGTTGAGTTTCTATCAAAACCCATAACCTCGTGAATGCGGGTATTGGCATCAAATATAAACCGCGGTTGAATACCTTTATTCTCTGACACACTGAATGTTAATTTGCCGTCCTCTGGTTCTATGTTGGTATTATTACTGGATACAACATAAGTATAATTATTTGGGCTGTCTGCGGTTAGCGCCTCAGATAGTTTTTTTTTAAGTTGTTCATTGTGTAGTTGCCTTCTGGTATTGTAATTAAAGCCTCATACCCGTCTTCGCTAAGAGTAAAAGTATTATATGGTGAAGCCACAGAGTAATACGACTTCGGCACATAAATATGAAGAATTTTACAATGTGTTGGATTGTCTAGCCCCTTCATATTGACTTCGTGTGTAAAGTCGCTGTCTGTCCCCGTTATTAGGTTTTTGCTATTTATGTAATAGATACTACTACTTCTCCCACCTTTGTATTCCATTGATATAGATATTTTAGAATAGCGCTTTCGTTATCACTCTCGCTTATTCTAAAACATCGTTTTTTATTTTGGAAAAAATTAAATAGGATACGATATTTGTAAAATGTTTTTGTTTTTGAAGTAGTCAAAAACAAAGATACACGAAAATGAGTGAAACGAATGAGAGTGTGGATTTACGAATATCTTTTATATGAATGTATTAAATCCCTCACCATCTCCATATCCATTTTGTGCTTTTAACTTTTCTGCTTCGTCTTCTTTTAGGTCTGTGAAACCACTGGCGAATTTAAACCTTACACCTTTCGCCCGCTCCATTAAAAACCTCATAGCAAACCATCCGCAGGTATCACTGGTATCGCTCTGCTCTTTTACTTGATTAACCTTCATTAATAAATAACTATCGGGGTGGCTTTTATCAATTAGTTGTTTCATTTGTTGTTGAAAGTCTTCCGTTGGTTGGTAAAGCGCTAATGGGTCATACACTTCAACACTTCTGTCTTTATCCAGACTTACCCATATAGCAATCCAATGAGACCCCACTTGTTTGTGATTATCTAAATTCATAATAAATCCGTATCGCTTTCTTTTTTCTGGATTTAGTTTGTAGATTTCATCACTTGCTATCGCTCCGAGATACCATCCATATTTTTTCATTATATCATCTATTTCACATTAATCCCCGCCCCTCACCCTCTTGCTGTGGTTGCTCTTGCTGTTGCTCGTTATCTCCAACTGGTTGGAGATTTGGTGGTTGCTCTGGTGTCTCCGCGATGTCCGCAGAACTTGTGCTCGGTGGTGGTGCTACATCTATCGGTTGTGTCTCCGCTGGTTGTGGATTTGTCATTTCAAATATAAGTTGTTTGGCATCTGGAGAATTTTCAAAACGTGGTGGGTCTATTGGCGATAGAGTGCTATTTACAGGAGTTTTTTTTTCTTCATTCTTTTTGCTTTCATTTTTAGCAATCATTTTTGTTGTAAATTGTTCTAGTTTATCCCATCCATCTTCTGCCGATGATATGTTTTCAGTGATTTTGTGTGTGTATAACCATCTCTTTAAACTAGTGGCGTAGTCGTTTGAACCTTTGTTTTTTATTATAGGGATATTAATGCCTGCTTTTTTAAGGTGATTTATTATTGTATTATTTTTCATTTTTTTGACACGTTTTTTTCTCGTTTTCTCGGAGAACATTTCATCAATAATTCTTCGTCTCTTTTCTTCTTCCAAATCTTTTTCTTGTTTATTTACTTTGTCAGTTATATCAGTTATTTTTGGGGAAGATGTAGTTGCGGTTTTCTTTGGTTTATTTGTAGTTGAAGGGGGATTCGGGTTCGCTATAATAGGCTGTGCAACTGGAGCAGTCAATAATCCCTGTCTATGTCGTTGTTCTGCCTGTAGTTCCTGAATAAGTCGTTGTTCCTTTTTCTGTTCCCTAGATTTTTCTTCCTGTCTTTCCTTAATCTCCGCAAGTTGTTTTTTATGTTCCCTATCCATTGTTTCTTTTAGTTCCTTAGCATCGGCTTGGATTTTTCTTTCTAGCCTCTTCTTTTCTTCTTCAGCATCCACCTGTGCTTTTTTTCTTTTTGGTCTATCTCATCAATCTTATCGTATTTCTCCTTTCTGAGTTTGTCTAAGTGGTCATTAATGGCGGTTCTAGTATTTTGCTCAATCTCTGACAGGCTCTGGACTTTTCTTAAGTCTTCCTTCTTTTCTTTTTTCTTTGCTTTTGTGGTACTGCCACGTTCGCGTGGCTTATTGCTCAAGTATTTCATAAAAAGTTTAACGATTTGAAGTGTGCTCATATCATTTGTTTTCTTACCAAAATTAAGATAATATTTTTTGCCCTTCTGGATAATATACGGCTTCCCGCTTTTATTTCTATAAACCCGCGGGGGTCTTACCTTAGGCTTTTTTATTCGCTTAGTCTTAGCCGACATACTATATCAGCAAAAAAATATTTCCCAATAATTTCAATTGATATTTTTTCAAAACTTTAAGGCGCCACGTCCGCTCTGCCTACCATATCCAAGTTTCGCGGCGGTAGAGCCTATACGAGACGCATATGGAACCCCGACATCACCAAGCGCATTCGCAGTCTTTGAAATAATCTTGTTATCACGAAGAAATTTATTCACCGCCATTGCTGTCTTACCAACCTTTGCCCAGTTAATCTTACCGCCAGCCTGCCCCTTACCCTTCTTACGACCAGTCTTCTTTTTGCCTCCAGCCATTGTGGATGAGTTAATTGTTCGTTTGCCGATTGTTGGAATGACTTCAACACGAGTTGTTTTCACTACCATTATAATAAGTAAAAAAATAATTATTTACGAAATTAAAAATTGATATTTTAGAATTGCGCTTCTATCTTGCTAATCGCAAGATTTCTCGCTTATTCTAAAACATCGTTTTTGCTTTAATGGTTCCGATGTTTGACACTATCTCAAACAAGTTTGAGATTACGAGTATGAGCAAAGCGAATGAGAGTGAAATTGTCAAATATCATTACTTAAGACGATAAGAAAAGTTTTTGCGTAATTCATCATCAACACTTGAAACATAAAGAAAATTAAATCGTTCCTTTGTTGCTTCGTGATACTTTTGAAGAAAGTAATCAAAATCAAAAGATAAGTCTAAATGTTTATACACGAGTTCCATTTTATCCTGAGACTGGCTTGGAAAGATTAACAAATAATCTAACTGCTTAATGGCTTCTGGTCGTAGGTCGTTCAGATACTGACTAGACATAATCGCCTTTGATTTATAGTGTCTGTTCTTTTTTAACAAATCGCTTACGGGCTTATCTCTTAAACCGCTCCCTAAATCATCCAAAACAAAAACAACCTCTGGAGAAATATACTTGCTGGGTCGTTCTTTTGGTGCCTCTGCGGCGCTCTGTTTCTTTTCTTTTCCAAAATAAAGAAATTGTGGTTTCTCTATTTCTTCTTTGTCCTGTTTTACTTCTCCTTCGTGTTGCTCGTCATGTCTGTTCAGTTTGTCAAGTTCGTAGTCTATCACATTCACCCCGTCTGATTTGAGAAAGGTATATATTGCCATCGGGTTGCCTCTGTTCTTAAAGTGCTTAACCATTGCTTTATAAATGTAATCCTTGTGTATTGTTGAAGCAATAATGACAATGCGGGTTTTTCTGTCTGTAGTCCGTTTCAGTATTTCAAAGAGTGCTGTCGTCTTACCGCTCTTCTTACGGGCAAGTAGAAATATGTTGGCATACGGCTCATTAAATAATTTATAACCTTTTGCTTTTTTATTTCCATCACCTTCCTGCTTTACTGGTTTCACCTTAATGCTATTAATCTTTTCCATGCTATATTCTAAGCCAAAAATAGTTATGAATTTCTAAATTCATAGATTGTTGCTACGCAACGAATTCGTTGTGAATAAAATTCACAACATTGTGGGTAGGTTTCACCTACCCTACGAATTCTAGGCATACAACAATTCGGCCTGCTAAATTTCCTGTATCAATATTTCCGCTGTCAGTTTCAAGGACTTTAAATGTATATTGTCCGTCAGTCCATCCGACAACCCCCAAATGTTTGCTGTAGTGCTGTCCGCAAATGTTCCAATAATTCCAATTCTATCCATGTAAAGAATTCTGGTTTTGGTTTCGGTCTGGTCGTTCATATAGTGGATAAATTTTATATTCATTTTGGTTGGTGTGAATGACATTTGGATATTTTTATTAAATGTTTTGCTTCCTCCGGCAAAATCATTGCTTAGAAAAATAATCTTTTGGTATTTATATTCAGTAGCCATGATTATATTACTACTCATAAACTTTTTAATAACAAAAATATTTTCGCGGACTGCCTGCGACTTTTACTCACGGGTCAGCGATAAAAAAATGAAAGTTGTGTGTTGTGTATTCAAAAAGGAATAGAAACCAAATTTAAATGTGTGTATAAACCTTTTAGTGATTGGTGTGTTAGTTTTGATGAAGCCATTCCTTTAATGTGCTCAAATGATGCTATGTGGTATAAAACTCAAGTATATGAATGCTCACTTCTTACTTGAAGAAGGTGATGGAAGGCAAATGCAGATAAGCAATGTTAGGATTCCGACATAAGTGTTAGCAACCTCACATGGCAAGTTCTTTTCAGACAACCTCACGATACAAAGGGCTATAATGGCAATAATGATACCCATTTGAAATAAGTATTTAATAAGTCGGCTGTCTGTCGGTCTGTTTTTTATACAACAACAATTCCAGTTATCTTCCAATTCGTGCTCTATTTTTTTCTCCTCAGTCTTTAGTTCTACTTCAAGAACACGGGACTTTAATTCTGGAGTTAGTTCGCCATCCATATCCATAATAGGTGGTGGTCTGTGAAGTCTAGTCGTATTATTTGACATTTTCTCTAATTTCTTGTAGTATATTCATGAGATTATTATTTTCTTTTTCTAAATTAACTATCTTTTCTGATAATTGTTGAACGGCCTTAATTAATGGTGCGATAAACTCTGAATAACCTATACCATAACCGACATCACCACTATCAATACATTTAACATCTTCTGGATTAACACTCACACCTTTCGATTCGCATTCTTTTCTTTGCTTTGGACACGGAACCATAATTGTTCTTTTATAAAACCACCAAAATCTAGCATATCCATTTCTGTTAGTATTTCTTCTAATTCCTGTGCTATTAAGCCAGTCCTACATTTCTTGTTGTCATCAATCATACGATAGCATACTGGATTTAACTTATTAATAAAATCTAAGCCTAAGCATTCCTTTATATCTTCTTTTTTTCTCCTGTCTGAATATTGAATTGGATTAGACAATACCCATAACTGCCCATCGGTTGCTCTTAATGACATTAAAGCAGTATTTGAATTATTCTCCCATATGAACCCACTCGTTGAAGAACCATTCACTCTAAATCTAATAGCATAAGAAGTTAATCCTCCGCCTCCTCCTGCTGGCGCTGTTCCTCCACTTAATGATTTATTATTCCCAGACTGAGACATATAAATCCCCCAGTTTGAATCAGTAGCATCCCATACAAATATTCCTCTCGCATTCGTCCCGTCTGTTTGTCCTTGAATTGCTATTTTTGCCCCATTAGTTGGTGCTAATGCCGATGATAGCACCCCAGAATATGTAATTCCCGCATTTGCCGTAATCAATCCTTTTGTCCATAATGTCCCGTTTAATCCATTCAATGACATCAACAATTGCTCCACTGAATTCTCCCACAAGAAACCCATCGTAGCATCATTAGCAATCCTAAAACGAAAAGCATATGAACTAAAATCATTTCCTGAAACAGCCAAACCATTTGCCAAACTTCTAGTGTTTGCAGCCCCGCCAGATGCCGCATAAATCCCCCAACTTGTATTAGTCGTATCCCATAGAAATATTCCTTTTGCATTTGTTCCGTCTGTTATTCCCTGAACTCCTATTTTCGCCCCGCTGGCATTCGTTACTGATGTTAGTGTGCCAGTGTATGTAATCCCAGCATTTGCCGTTATCAATCCTGCTGTGCTTACATTTATCGCCTCAGACCATGTTATATTGCTTCCTGCTGTTATTCCTGATTTATAGTTAAAAGCAAGTTTGTTTGAGTTTTTGTATATTTGAAAGTTTGAGCCAGCATTACTTGATTTCCAGTTTGAGCCGTCATAATAAGCATCAAAAATTAAGCCTACATTGTCGTGTGTCCAGTTCAATAATTGAAATGTTGGATAAGCATCCGCCGTTGTTATTGCTTGTAAGTGTGCCCCTCCTATATTTGAAGCCGTTCCATATAATTCTAAACCACCTGTCGTCCCTGTGCCTTTCGTTGTATTGCCTATGATTATTGGTTTGCCTGATGCTGTTGTTATTTTGTCGCTCGTTGTTAATGTTGTTGTAGTCATACCAGCAGTTGCCGTTAATGTAGTTCCCGTTATTGTTCCAGCACTTGTTATGTTGTTTGAGTTCATATCCAAAGCACCATAAAATCGCATACCGCCAGCATTGTTAAAACGGACAATGTCAGACGAAGCACTTTTATTGTCCAAAAGTTTTGAAATATAAAGTCCCGCCCCTTTTACATCAGATGCTACATTCGTGAATACATAACCTCGTTGGTCTGCGGTTCCACTTGTAGCAGTATTTAGAATAAATAAGAAATACTGATAATCTCCTGATGTCTGTGAAAAGAATATATCTCCTCCATTTTGGTTTAATATCCTCGCCCCATTATATGTAATATTTCCGCCATTAGTGATAGTTTGATTATTAAAATCAGCATTGTTCGTTAAAGTTAGATATTTTATTGTAGTGCTTGTCCCGTTGAATGTTTTAATTCCAGTTATTGTTTGGTCTCCTGTTAGTTTTACATTTTGCCCATCCAATGTGTCCGCATACCCTTTTGTCGCTCCGTCCGTCGCTAATGTCGGAGTTCCAAGGTTGGCTATTTTGCTACTATTACAATCTAGCCCCGAAGCATTTACCCAACCGACGATTGTCCCATCAATAATAAAACTTATTTTTTTCGCAGAAATTTCAAAGTTGTAACATGTTGCAGTTTTCATATCCAAACTAGCAATTGACCCGATATTACTGGTAGAATTGAAAACGATGAATGTGCCCTTTGTTGTTGAATTGATTGAATTTCCAGTAATTTCAACACCACTGCTATATGTCTTAATTCCTGCTATGGTTTGGTTTCCAGTTAGTTTCACATTTTGCCCGTCTAATGTATCCACATAACTTTTATTTGCTCTGTCCGTTGTTGCTGATGGTGTGGCTAAGTTTGTTATTTTGTTGTTATTCAAAGATAGTGTAGTGCCAGTTGCGGTTATAATTAAAGTATTACCCGAATATAACTCAACATACAAACCCGTTATTTGTATCGGATACCAAGTCGCTGTTGCTGTTTTTTGTGCTGCAATCATTCCTATATTTGTATCAAAGGCTATGCCGATGCCGTCAAAAGTAGTTGGATTGGACGAACCACTTACTTCCAAAGTTGATGTAAATTTTTTATTCCCCGCTATGGTTTGGTCTCCTGTTAGTTTAACGACAGAAGTGTCAAGAGTAGAAACATCCACGCCATCAACAAGATTAACATTTGTTATGCTTTGGCTTTTCATATCAATACCCGCACTCGCATTTATTATACTGCTAAATGTCTTAATACCCGCTATGGTTTGGTCTCCTGTTAGTTTAACCACCGAACCATCAACCGCGAGATTTGCGAGATTAATTCCATTATATGTAGAAGCCCCCGAAATAGCAAAACCACCCATATTTAGTCCTCCCGTCATACTAGCAGTTCCGTCTAATCTAAGAAAGGGTGGTGTGGTGTTTCTCCATTGCCCCGTGCTATACATAATCAGTTGATTATCTGCTGGGAAGCCTGATATCATCACATCGCTGTGGCTATCTATACTTCCACTTGCTGACACCTTATTATTATTATCATTATGCTCAAATATCCATTCATCAACACCTTTGTCATTCAGTAAATTTACGTTTATTATGTTTTGTCTTTTCGCATCAATCCCCGCACTCGCATTTATTATACTGCTAAATGTTTTAATTCCTGCTATGGTTTGGTCTCCTGTTAGTTTAACCACCGAAGTATCAAAAACAGAAACATCTATACCATCAACATTACCGACATTTGTTATGTTAAATCCTCCCATATTTAAATTTCCAAACATCATAGCGAGACCATCCAATCTAAGAAAAGGTGAGTTTGTGTTTCTCCATTGCCCTGTGCTATAAATGAGCAGTTGGTTATCGGCGGGTGTGCCTGTAATTAAAACATCGCTGTGTGTATTAATTGAACCATCCGCGGACACTTTATCATTATTGTCTTCGTGCTCAGATATCCAAGTATCAACATCTTTCGTATTTAATAAATTAACTCCTGTTATATTCAAATTACCGCCCATATTAATGTTGCCGAATTCATCAACATTTATTGGAAAGGTTTTATTTACCCAGTTTATTGAGTTATGTGTTAGATAACTATTCATCACCACTGGTGCTGTAATGACTACATCAGAGAGTGTGTCAATTGAACCGAGGGCGGTATTCTTCCATTTACCTTCTACATCGTTGTAAGTTAAGTATTGTCCGCTCGCTTGTGCAAATATGTTTGTGTCTATCAAATTGTATAAACTTGTTTGGTGTGGATTACTTGTATTAGAGCGGTGTTGAGTTGAGGCTTTGACTTCGTCGTTGTCTCTCACTCGTTGCTCTGTATAGTATAAATTTTTTCCTTCTTTGACATCCGTAGTTGATTTTAAAGCGAGACGTGTATCAAATCGGCCGTCAGTGAAATAAAGATTTACGGGGTCAGCATCTTCTGGAACTCTGTCTGTGTTTAAGCCCACTATGTTGGTATTGGTTAGGTCTAAGTTAAGTATATTTAAACTATCAACAGCCAACTCATTAAGGCTAAGTAAGGATTTATATTGCGACATTGGTATATATTAAATAAATATTTAATTTGTAAATACTAAAAATATAAAAATCTTAGTATAGAATGCCGTCCCCCGAAGCAAGTCGCAAGAATTGGGGTAAGGCTGTGGAAAGTATTAAGAGTAAAAAGCAACATAAGGTTGAAATAGCGAAAGAGAAATTAGCAAAATGTAGAAATGCTTATGTAGGTGATGATGAAGAGATGGAGGAAAAGATAAACCGCATGGCCGAAATGGGTGTTGCTAGTGATATCATTAATGAAAAAGACCAAGATGATACACCAGAAGAAAGCAGTGAGAGCGATGAAGAATGTGATTTCACTGACATTATCGCAGAAAAGATGGCTAAAATGAAAATCAAAAGAGCGAAGGCTGAAACTAAGAGAACGAAGAAAAAGACTATTAAGAAACCAGAGCCTGAGCCTGATGAGAGCGAAAGCGAAAGTGAAGAAAGTGAGGAGGAAATACCAGTAAAGAAAAGTAAGGGTAAAAAGTCAAGCAGTGTAAGTGTAAAAGTATATAATCAATCTTCTGGTGGTGCTAAGAAAGAAAAAAGTGATGTTGAAAAATGTTTCTTAAAATTTTGATATAATCTATTATATATAATAGATTGGATGGACAATAAGCACACAAATCAGTAACAACAACAACAAGAAAATCATGAGGAAACAAAGCAGAAAGAAAAACTGGAAGAAGCACTTGAAATACATAATCAATCCAAGCCAGCTAAGATATGGAATACGATCACAGCACCAGAAGCAAAACCGCTGAGCCAAGTTTTTATCGACTTAATGGATATGTCAAAGGTGGCAACTAAGAAAGGAAATGCTAATTATAATTTTGGACTAGTAGCAATTGATGTCTATAGCCGTCGTGGCTGGATTGAACCAATTAAAAACAAAACAACAGGCTATGTTTTGGAAGGTCTCAAAAAATATTTACAAAAGAAGTTCCAGAAAGAATTACATCAGATAATGGTGGTGAGTTTAAGGGTCAAGTGGCTGAATATTTTAGACAAAATAATATTGAGCACAGGCCGGTTCAAATAGGCGATCACAGAACAATGGGAATAATAGATAGATTTATTAGAACAATTAGAAACGAATTAAATTTGATATGGGAAGTTAATGAAAATTTTCAATGGGTACCTATTATTCATGAGGTTGTTGATGCATATAATAAAACATATCACAACACAATTAAAGCAGTGCCTATTAATGTTTATGAAGGGACTGAAAAAAACACTCAAGAAATATACAGAAATCCTTTAATTAATGAATTCCCTAAGGGGACAAGAGTGAGAAAGGAATTAGAACGAACTATTTTTTCAAAAGGTGATAAACAATTTAGTAGAGCCGTTTATAAAGTTAAAGGCCGTAAAGGATTTAAAGTCATCTTGTCAGAAGAGGACTTGGTTAGGCCTAGTGAATTATTGAAAATTAAAGTTGAAGAACAACCTGAAGAAACAGAACCGGCTGAGCAGTTGGCTGATAAAGTTAAAGAATTGACTAAACAGAAAAAAAATATTAATTTATTAAAATCATTAGATGTAAAACCGGAAAATATACGGACTAGCTCAAGACTACGAAAGAAAAAAGAAATGTTAGATTTGTAATTTAATTACACTATCATAACAACCATTATTAGGCTTCTTCAGTTTGAAAGTAAGCCTTGTAAATAGTCAATGGGTCAAGGTTGTAATATGCGTTGATTTTTACAAGATTGTCCATCAAACGAAAAAGCCTGACAGAGTTATCAGGATAGACTGCGAGTCGGTAGTCGGGAATTTGGTCAGTTTTCAAAGCAGAATGGTAGCGATACAATGAAACCTCTGATCTGCCTTCCTTGTTATCAACCCAGAAATTAGCAATTCCTGCTTCTCTGTTCAGGTTATAGTAGTACGTGTGGCCAACTTCTGGAATAGGGACTACACCAGCTGGTCGCCCACGACGAGCCGACTTCCTTTCCCCTCTTCCAATTCCGAGCTCCCTCACTTTATTCTCAGCATCATCAACATCAGGATCTTGAGCAGGTTGAACTTGTACTTGTTCGCCAACGGGCTCCTCCGCTGGTTCTGGTTGTCTTGCTCGCTGAGCCATCACCTACCCACATATCAAAAAGCACAAAAACACATATGTGGGTAGTGCCCTGATAGCCGTTCTAATTATTTATATGTCTATTATGTGCTTTTTAGTACTAATGTTTTTGCTTTTGACTACCAAAAACAAATTGTTTATATTATCTTATGTGCGTGTGTGTCGTGTTGATTTAGGAGAGTTGAGCGGGTAGGCAGACACCACACAACACAAACAAGACAATTATGCATTATTGTTTTCTAATCTCTTTTGATATGCATTCCATTCAAATAAGACATCTTCAAAAGATTTTCCGTTTTCGATTAAATTTCTAGCATATTCTTCTTCCTTTAAAGATAATATCTGTTTCTTTGCTAGAAGCCAACTATCAAATAACTTCATTTCTTTCTTTTTATTCTCCTCATTTCTCTTTCTCTTTCGTTTTGCTTTATTTATTGCTTCCTTCCTTTTATTGTTCTCTTCAATAACTTCCAATCTTTGGTCGGCAGAATTTAAGCGAGAGTATAGTTCATCTATTATGTTTTCTATTTCACTTTTTTTATTCTTATATATTTCAATTTTATCTTCAATCATTCTCTTATCTCTTTTTACTACTGATTCTGGTCTGTCTTCATAATATTCATCCCAATCCTTAGTCTCCTCCCTACTCGCTTCATCAACACTCTCGCTGTCGCTCATATATTTGAAGGAATGAAAGAAGTCCGAAAATGACAAGAAATGCGAAAACAAAAAAACATTTTTCTGATTTTCTGTGAGGTGCGTGATCTGTTTCTTCTTCCTTTTATTCGTGGTTTGATATTTTATTTTTCCTTTTTTAGGTGGATGAAAACTTTGATGTTGTCCAAAAATGTTGTCTGCGATAATCTAGAATTTATCAGTTTTTTTGGTGTGTGGTGTGGATGCCTTTTTAATTTTTTGGATGGCTTTAATTTCGGCGGATCGGTGTGATTAGTTGCTTTGTGAGTTGGTTGGTGGCTTATGCGATGTTGTTTTATGGTTTCTTATTTTATTACAATGATTGATGTGAATAATGATTTGTTTTTATGTTTTGAGTTCATTTTTCCGTTTTTCTTATTGTGGATAACTTTTAACTTTTAAGACTAAGGCTTATTTGCTTATAATTGCTTTCTGTATTGTTTGTTTGCGAAATGAAGAGGAGAGCCGTTGGAATCATTTTGATTTCAACGAAGGTATGTATTGAAAAAGTGTGCCAAAGTGGCACCCTATACTACTGTTATTGTAAAAGTGTAGTAGTTTATGTCTGGCGGCCCCCCCTCTCTTTTCTTTTTCGTGAGAAAAAGTGAAAGAGAGAGGAGGAAGTTGGGGCTGTGCGTGGTTGACCATATACGTTGGCTGATCCGGAGAGTTTTCCTTCAAGTAGCAGACAGGGGAGCAAACTTGTTGTTCCATCGTTTTTTTTTTTTTTTTTTTTTTGCGAGTGTTTATATTTATAGATATTATGATGTTTGTTGATGTTTGAGTAGGTATGTCATTAGTGCTGTTTTGAATGGTTTTATTTTTGTTTCATCTGTTATATTTTTTGGGATTGATTTCCATTGATCAGCGAAGATCTTGGTGAGATATGGGTCTTTGTGATTGACAAAGAGGCTGCTTTTAGTTGAGTATCGCGTTTTGTATGAATGTATGGTATTGATTGGGGTAAAGGTGTTATTGTGGAGTGGTCTGTTGAGGTGTTTTTTAGGGAAATGAATGGGTGATTTTCTATGCATACACGAAGTGTATATAGGTGGGTGATGTCAAGTAGTTTCAGTTGGTTTAGTATTGGTTTGGTGTGCGCGCGGTAATGTGTTTTTGCAATTATTCTGATTACTTTTTATGTATTTTTATGAGTGGTTGTATGTATTTCTTTTTGTTGTCATGCGTCCCCCAGATGGAGATGTTTTGTATGAGGTGTGGGTATATGTGTGTGTAGTATAATTGTTTCATTGTTTTTATGTTTAGATATCTTTTAGCATAAAGCAATGAGTTGATTGTGGGTTGGAGTTTACGGATTATGTTATGAATGTGTTGATCATATTTAAGGTTGTGTTGTAGTGTTATTCCCAGGAGTTTTGCATGTTTGCATTGCTCGAGGGTGTGGTTGTTTATTGTTATTGTGATATCTTGTTTTGTTTTGTGAAAAATTGTGTATGTTGTTTTTGTTGGGTTCGGTACTAGGTTATTAGAGTGGAAGTAATTTATTAATTTTGTTATTTCTATTTGTGTTTTTTGTTGTAGGTCTGTGGGAGTTTTGGATGTTATTATGAGTGATGTGTCGTCTGCATATGTATATACTGTTCCTTGTTGTATGTTGTTGTATGATATTGATTATGTCATTGATATAGAGTAGGAAAAAGGTAGTTGATGATGTGCTTCCTTGTGGTATGCCGTGTGTGATGGTGCGTTTGTAAGATTTACCATATTGTGTGTGGACCTCTTGGGTGCGGTTCGAGAAGTAGGATGCAAAGAATTGGACTGTTTCTTCGTTGAAATTAAAATTTCGCCGAAGTTTGTCCAGTAGCTTTGAATGCTCTACTGTGTCGTACGCTTTTGAGAGGTCCACATACAATGCTAGCACTAGTTCTTCTTTGTCTTTATGTT